>OLKM01001039.1:27500-107500 GCA_900291075.1 Melanogrammus aeglefinus | reverse complement strand
GCGCCTTAAATGTGAAATGTCAGATCGGAAGATTCGATTTAAGGTGTTCCGGTTCCAAGCTTCCTCGGCTCTCCGTGTGAGGATATAAAACATTAAATTACAGCAAAAAGAACGAGGCTGAATCAGGAGATCATGTGTGTTTATTCCAGTTCAGTGGACACGTCGGTCATCGTGTCTCATTCTCCGTCTATTTGGACCTGAATGGTCAAAGGTCAAACCTGAAGACGATTCCCTCTCCACATTTGTTCCATTAAGAGGTGAAAGCCGCTGCGTGTGTTAGTGTTTTTTCTCTGTCCGTTAGTCTTCTGTTTGTCCCCCGCCCCAGCTCGCCTTCGAGGCCATGAGTGTGATCGCCGTGGTGACCAACTGTGCCCTGATCGGCATGTCCCCGCAAGTCAAGTCCTACTTCCCCGAGTCGGAGGCCCAGCTCATACTGTGGACCGCCGCTATTGAGGTATACACACACACAACACACACACACCACACACACAACACATCACACCACACACACACACACACACACACACACACACACACACACACACACACACACACACACACAACACGACACACAACACCCACAGTATCAGACGCATACACCTGCATATGTATGTGTTTGTACATTGACGGCTAATGTGGTACTACAACACACACACACTACGTTATGACCCTTTAATCCCCAGTTCACACACTGTAACTCTTTGGTTGATCAGATCACCAGCGCTCGGCTATAAATACAGGTGTCAACGCTTCAGTAGAGACACGTCCCGTTATGGTGGGGCTTTGTGAAATGCTTTCAAACACGTCCGCCATCTCCGACCGTCTTAGCATAACCCTTGTGGTTAGACACTTGTGGTTACCAACGTGATTCTCACACTTTAGTTGTGGCATTCATGTTGTCATAGAAACTCTCCCCTTAACAGACTTAAGAGATGGGACTCGATGACTGACTGCTAATGTCCCAGTTGGCACACTGGATGAATCTCCATCCTCTTAGAAAACGTTTGAAAGCTAAATCAAACCTCCAAATGGCTGCAAGCCACGTTATTTTACCTTGTACATAGCTCTTCCTGGAGGTGTATTTTCTGCATTGAGGATGTGTGAAGACAAATCAGAGCGCTCGGTGTGATTGCGACCCAACAGAAACCGTACGCAGATTGATCTGACTACAATATGCGAAGCCTCAACATACTATTCCCTATTTACTATAGTAAATAGGAAAAGAGTACTTTAGTGGTTGACAGTGACAGGCTTTACTCAGTAGATGGAGCCAGAGAGTCGCGTTGTGATCCGTACAAAGGCTGAGCAGAGGTCTGTGTCTCCACAAGCTGAATGAACAAGTGTGTGTCTGGGGTGTGTGTGAGCCTGCTTCTGTAGGCTGTTTGGATGACATGGATGTGGTCACACACACACACACACACACACACACACACACACACACACACACACACACACACACACACACACACACACACACACACACACACACACACACACACACACACACACACACACACACCACACACACACACACACACACACACACACACACACACAACCTGCCGGAGGGGGGGGGGGAGGGGGGCAATAGAGGGATTTGACTAAGACGCATCAGAAAGGATCAAACCTATATATGCATGTAGCTGCGTGGCCTAACAAGCTCCTTAGGGTTGGTGGTAGGGGGGGGGCGGGCCCTGTGTGTCTGGCAGCCAACCAGAGAGCCCTACGGTGAGGCGCAGCCACCTATCCTCACCGGGACGAGAGAAAGTGGGTCATCCCGGCTGATCAATTGCCAGTGGCTGAGATTGAACCGGGAGCGAGCCAATTAAATCAAAAGGCAGTCACATGGAGATATGTCATCAGGGACATGAGTTAGATGCGTTACTCTGTATATATATATACAGTATATGTATATATTCTCTGTCTTTCTCTGTCTCTCTTTGTCTGTCTGCCTCTCTGCCAATATACTTTGGGCTTCTTAATAGAAGATAATGAGACAAAGGTTTCATTCACCTCATTAGTGTTTAGGAGTGTGCTTAAGGAAATCAAGCAAACTGCCGTTGAAGCGAAGAGGCCTTTTTTTTTTCGTCTTCATGTCTTGCTCTTTTGTCTCTCTCTGTTCGTCTCTCTCTCTGTCTCTCTCTCTCTGTCTCTCTCTCTCTCTGTCTCTCTCTCTCTGTCTCTCTGTCTCGCTGTCTCTCTCTGTTTCTCTCTGTCTCTGTTAGTGTAGACAGGCTATTAAAGAGACGGGGCAATAAGACGAATGGGCCTTTGGAGGGACCTCTGCGCAGGCTGTTTATTAACCGTGTGCATAATGTATGGCTGTTTGAGGGGCGCTGGAGCTCTTTATCGCCACGCTGTTCTCCGATGGCACCCTGACTGGCGGCGTTTGTTGTACTTACTTTTGTGTGTACTTGGGACTGTTAAGAGGTGTGTGAGTGTGTGTTGTGTTCACCCCTTCGCCACACTCCAACCCTGCCTTCTCCAGCCGTGGTGCTATGATACCTGGGTAATTGCTGTACGGGGCTGACACGCACCGCTGAGCCGTAACCAGGCAACCGGCCAGCCACGGTAAGGCACCAGAGAGGCCCCTTTCAGAGGAGCCATGGGCCGGTCTGTTTCCATCTACGCAGGCAAACCGCAGAGCTTTAGCCCCCGGCACCACCAACCCCACCAGGTCCAACACCACCATAACCACCGGCACCACCACCAACCCCAACCCCAACCCCCCCCACCACCACCCCCACCACAACCAACACCACAACCACCACCACCACCCCCAACCCCAACACCACCACCAACACCACCACACCCCCCCACCAGCCCTGAAAGTTAGAGGGTGCATCATGCATGACCTGCATATGTTAGGAACGAAACAGAACATTCTTAAAAAAACAGCTTTACTTTTTCGTTCTTTGGCTCCAATGTTGGGGTGTGTGCCACATTAAACACACCGCTTCTGCACAGCCCAGCCATGATGAATCACAACTTTCAAACCCTATCTTTCTTGCGCTGTGCGGCATGAAGCCCTCGATACAGCGTAACCAAAGGAAGAAGCTACGTTATAGCTTTTTTGCCCGTCCCTGTGACCTTGTCCCTCATTATTATTCTGGGAAGCCGCGCAGAAGCAATCCCAGAGCTCTGCTTTACACATAATCAGATCTGTGTATGTCCGTCCACAACATTGTATAGTGTAGCTTATATATAGCGATTCATATTAGTTTAAGGCCTTGAAGCTGAAAAGGGGTTAGCCATTCGTATTCCAGTCTTGTTGTATTCTTGTCCCATCATACCCTCTACCTTGACTTGCCGAGAGAAAAAAACACATCAACCCTTATTTAATTGTCCCTCGGGATGTCTCTTTCTTCTCCTTCCTGGATTTACTTTTAATTATGAATTTGCAACCAGGATTGTGACGATTTAGTTTGCACGAAAAAAAAAAAGGGTTTCATTTAATTTGTTTTTTATTTTTAATGAGGAATTCTCCGCATGGTGCTTGGGGGATGAAAGGCCCTGAAGAGACAAAGGAGATAATAGAACATGGAGGATTCAAATGCGACAGCATCGGAGGTCTCTCCAATGCAAAGTTATTATTGTCTGCAGCACATGTCGGGGAGTGGGTCTGAGGTTTCAGCCAATGGCATCAGCCCTATTACTCCTTTTGCCGGGTGAGTTGACCTATCTGATCTCGTGATAAAAAGGGGGAGGACAGGTACACATGTGCTTCCCAGGGTGGGAAATGCTCTCTTTATCAAACTTGGGTCTCCTCTCAGAGAGAGAGAGAGAGAGAGAGAGAGAGAGAGAGAGAGAGAGAGAGAGAGAGAGAGAGAGAGAGAGAGAGAGAGAGGAGAGAGAGAGAGAGAGAGAGAGAGAGGAGAGAGAGAGAGAGAGAGGAGAGAGAGAGAGAGAGAGAGAGAGAGAGAGAGAGAGAGAGGAGAGAGAGAGAGAGAGAGAGAGAGAGAGAGAGAGAGAGAGAGAGAGAGAGAGAGAGAGAGAGAGAGAGACGGTCGGGAGTGTCAGAATGACATTGTGAAGACGTGAATACGTCTGTTTGAAGCTGAGCATTTGAAGTTTGATCACACCCCAGCATTGAATAAACAGAGCAGTGGATTTATAGGCCTGTCAGGGTTCGGCCTTGAAGAAGCAGACAATTCACCTTTCTTTTGTTTGATGTTGTTAGAAACATGCCTCTATCCACACTTTTGTTCCGGCCTCTCGTTTCTCTCTCTCTCTCTCTCGCTCTCTCGCTCTCTCTCTCTCTCTCTCGCTTGCTCTCTCTCTTCTCTCGTCTCTCGTTTCTCTCTCTCTCTCTCTCGCTCTCTCGCTCTCTCTCTCTCTCTCGTTGCTCTCTCTCGCTCTCTCTCTCTCGTTGCTCGCTCTCTCTCTCTCTCTCTCCCTCCCTCTCCCTCTCCCTCTCTTCCTACGACTACAGCGGCGCCACAGACCACGGCTGGGAAATATAAATGAGCCTTGAATTGCATTTTTGTAATCAGCTAAGAGCCGACAGGTTTATTTTGCTGGCTCAATCAACGTGACAAACGGCCATACAGGCCAAGGAGCCTTCCATCCTTCCTTCCTTCCTTCCATTCCTGCCTTCCTTCCTTCACTTGTTAAGCTTGTTTGTCCTCTGTCCATCCGTCCGTCCATTCATCCGTGCGGCGGAGAATGTCGCCTCTCCAGCCATCTTGCTGCTGGCTCTGATGTTGTTAACCTCTGGGTTTAAAGGATTGATTAATGTAATGAAGTTTCAATAGATTTTATTGATGACACAATTTTACGTCTCTTTGGCTAAATGTTTAGTTAATGTTAAAGCAACAAGCCCGATTCTATACTGTAACCACACTGTATATCACTATATAGTAAAATATCTATTGATCTGCCGGCTGAACCATTGTACACACGCACGCACGCACGCACGCACGCACGCACGCACGCACGCACGCACGCACGCACGCACGCACGCACGCACGCACGCACGCACGCACGCACGCACGCACACACACAGGAGAAGAGAGAGGTTAAATCCCAGGAGCAGTTATCTAAGCCCTCACTGTGTTTGTGTGTGTGGCATATAGATGCAAACTTTGAACAGTGGCTAGCACGTATACACAATAAATTCCCATGGGAACAGGCACACCTGCTGTCTTTTGAGTCCTGCCGGTCACGAAACAATATTTTGTAGACGAAAGGTCACATCCAGTACGGGTAAGACAGGATATGCACTGTGTCGATATAATAAAAATTACAAACTGTTTGCACATTATAAGGCACTTCACTCAACAATTCTAAAGAGATGCAAATTATGTTGTACTAAAATGTAATTGGGTGCGATTAAAAGGTTGAAGTGTATCTCCAAAAAGCGACGTGCTTGTTTTCACGTGGCCATTGTTTCAGTCTCTTTGTTTACACACTCTGTGAGGCTCTCCAGCACCAATCGGTCACTTCCTTTCCTTCAGTGTTCTCCATTTCTTTCTTTCTATTTTCGGACTGCAAATCTTAAAATGTAGTACAAGGGGACAATGTAACCAGCCTCATTTAAGAGTTCAAGACTGATTCCTTCCTCTTTATCTTTTGTAATCTTTTTTTAAACAAAGCACCATGATGGAGATCGTCTTCCCCGGCGAGAATAATACAAAAACATTGCTGCTGTTGTTGCTTACTTGCCACTGATGTGAGCTGGCAGCGGTTCACTCTGTCGCAGACCGCGGGCAATGCAGCCGCCGACGTGACTGACCTGTTTCCATCGGTTTATATGTAACGTGATCGTGGAACACTTTTCCTTTGTTTTGTGTTTTTGCTTTCAGCACGGCCTGCTGGCACTGAAGCTCATCCTGACCTTTGTCATCCCAGATGTGCCCAAACACATCCAGACCAAACTGGCCCGGCTGGAGTTTGAATCCCTGGAGGCACTCAAGAAGAAGGTAAGGGCTAGGTTTGTAGGTTGTCAATGTCAATGATCCGAAAGATTCTCATTTTATACCCAGCAGCTGGGTTAGCATTGAGCATGGCTAGCACGGAACTCGGCTAGCACGGAACTCGGCTAGCACAGAACTCGGCTAGCACAAAGTGTGGCTAGCACGGAGCGGGACTAGCACAAAGATTGGCTATCACAGAGCAGGACTAGAATCAAGATTGGCTAGTACAGAGCTTGGCTAGCACAGACTAGCACACAGGCGGAGTTAACAGGAAGTGGGGCTAGCATGGACTAGCATACACGCAGGGCTAACAGGAAGTGGGGCTAGCATGGAGCATGGCCCGCGGTGGCTTCACGTAGCTCCTGTGGAGCGTGGAGCGGTGCCCACGGCTACACGACAGCTCCTGAACACGCTGCACCATATGAAGACAGATGCTTGGTCATCCAGATGCAGCACTGTCACTCTGAGCTGACGGCGTTTGGCAGGAGAGAGGGGGGGGGGGGGGGTTGTCACGGCTCACTGACCGGCCTGGAAGAGACGAGATGTGAGTCACGGCTCTGATTGTTTCGGAGCGAGACCTTGAGTGGTGTCACTGGTGTAGTGTGTGTGTGTCTGTGTTTGTGTCTATGTCTGTGTCTGGTGGTGTGTGAGAGCCAGCCTCATCAGTATTGGTATCTGGCACTGATCACTGTGATGACCCGAAAACCACGGTTCCTCGCCCCGCCTTAACCTCCAGAGCCCGGTCTAGAGTGTCTACCCAGGCGAACAAATAACCTCCCGTGTGCTTGTGTAAACGCTCTATCTGGTCGGAGGTGGCACTGATTCTGCCGGTGCTGCTTCCCCCCCCGCCCCCCCCCTTTACTCCTCCAGTGCTGTCAAACGAGTGACTACTTCAGGGTCTCTCGGCCTGTGTCTGCCGGAGTGCTGAGTTCACCAACCACAAACTCAATTGTGCCGCGAATCGGGCCACATGCTTGTAGGCAATAACTGCTCCCAGACGGAGGCCTTGTGGACCACCCCCCCCATCCCCCACCCAATCCCTCTCTCCCCCCCCACCCAATGCAAGTCTCGGAGCACTTCTGCGAAGACGAACGAGGCGTCTCCTGTCAATAGTATTGATATAGCAGTGGTGTACGGAGCATTAGCCATTAGCATTACCCTTCAGGCCGCAGCCATCCGTCTGACGGGCCAATGACAGCGCCTGGGTGCTTCTCGGAGGAGGAGGAGGAGGAGGAGGAGGAGGAGGAGGAGGAGGATGCCACCGCCATCAGGTCCAATCGGTTGCTGCCACGCGTACAGGCTCCTCTGTTGTACAAACGGGTGTGGTGTACAATGCACAGCCGGCTTAAGTCGCTTGCCACCCCGCACCATCAGACTCTTCACGGCACAGCTCTGTTCATTAGGTACTTGGGCTCTAGCGGTGATGAGCTAGGACCGCGACGGGCTCAGCCACCACACAGACGGCTGGTCGGGTTGAGCGGACATTCATTATTGACTCCCGTATGGATGGTGTTTCCAATACCGTGTGCTGGTTGCACCGGTAGGGAAAGACCTGACACTTAGCCTTTACATTAACTTAAAATTTAGACTTATTTTATGGCTCCTTCATGGTTTCAGTTGAATTATCTGTAAATACATTGTAAAATCCACCGAAGGATTAATCATCATATGGATTTAAAAAAGTCGACACCTTGGTTCATTCATGTAAACTTAGTAGACAAAGAAAATCTTTAAACTTTTTTTTTTTTAGAAAGTCTAAACGTTATTCATGTTTACTACCAAACACGGAATATGCCTCACAGTATATTACATGTGAGTTGATGAATGCATTGAATATTGAACCAAACAGCCTAGCACTACGCGGTTGGCCATTTAGAAGAAGGACTCCTGGGGTGGATCTGATCGGTTACTCTGTGCTCTCTTGGTTCTGTGCAGAGTCTGACTCAAGGACGGTGAGTAGCGCTTGCCTTGCATTCTATTTGGTGACGATTGTGTCATCCTTGCCTTTGCCGTTTTCTTTTTTCTCTTGACACAATCGGTTCAACCGGAGCTGGTGTTTAATTGAACGTTATTCATTAATATGATACACCTTACTAAACAGAAAGGTCTCGGGAATGTGATTCAACTAATTTGTCATGACTGTACTTTAACATGTACCTTATTAACACCTCACCTTCCAATCTAATCAATCGATCAATCTTTACAACAGCAAGCATCTTCTCGTCGTACCTTGCTTGATGTTTTGATCATTTAATGTTTTGTTTTCGTTCCTGTGCTGCTCCGTCTCCGTCGCAGTGCATGCTGGGATAGAGGACTGCCGGCCAGTGTGATTTATGCATGATAGTGCTCAGACAGAGAGCCACACAGGACAGGGAGATAATGATGGTAGATATTTAAACGGCTCATTGGGCATCGGCTGCGCCTCATTGTCAAGCTCAGCATGAAACACTGCATGAGGTAAAGCGCAGAGGAAATTACCCTCAGAATTTTCTGCAGAGATAAGACAATTATGTACAGTAGTGATGGTTAAAGAACATTAAGATACACTTTATTTCACACATGAATGTGTGACACTAATGTATTACATAAAAATGGACAGAGGTTAAACAAATGTAGTTGTCCACCACGATACAATTCTCTGCTAATAGAAATGGCATGGAGTCACTCTTAGAACACACTCGTGTGTGTGTGTGCGTGTGCGTGTGCGTGTGCGTGTGCGAGACTCACCAGTATCTCTGGTTCTGTTGCTGCACATTCAGCACTAGCTCACATATTGTTGAGATAATAATGAACCCAGCTGAGGTCAAGAGATAATGCCCTCACACACACACTTCACACTCGCACACACTCGCAATCGCTCACTCTCTCACTCACTCACAGACAAACAGAAGATACATTGACATCCATCTCTAAAGAAAGAAAAACGGGTTCATTATTTTTATACAAGCTGTACTAAAACCATACAATCGTGTGTGTGTGTGGTGTGGGTGTGGGTGTGGGTGTGGAGGAGGGAGAGGGAGAGAGAGAGCCAGAGAGAGGGAGAGCCAAAGAAATCTCAAATAAGGTTTTCTAAGAGGCTGGCGCTGGCTTGTGTGCTGCTGGCTTTCCTCAGCTCAGATCAATACTGACATATCAGTACAATTAAGCTGCACACATTCAGCAGAGTCCACTGCTGCTGCTGCTGCTGTGAGGTCCACAGGGGGGGCTGTCGGTGGCTGACCTGTGGTACCACAACACACAGGAAGGCTAATGGACACCCCCTGCACACACACGTGAAACAAGCTTGTACCATCTCGTTCAGGGACCGGTCCACACACATATTTCTGTAAACATAGTGTTCGTTTTCCGCCCCCTAGTCAAAGTGTCCACATGTAAACATCGTGTTCGGTCACTGAAAGCTTGTGTTTTATTTGTGGTGACATTTTTGTAAGCCATGACCTCCATCTCAGCATGGATTGTTGCTGTATGTTTGGGAGTGGGAGGAATAAATCGTGAGAGGGGAAAATGTGAAGTCTGGTCTGTAATGGTACCTCATTGGATCGAACTGGTGATTAATGTCATGACTTTCATAGGGTAAACAAGCCCAACACAGCTTGAGCTTTGAGAAGCTCATTTTGAAAGCTGTTCTGCTCAAAAACCGGCTAAGGGAGCTGTTGTGCCACCGTGGTACACTGACAATGGTAACGATCACCCCTTATGTCCTACTGAGAGGTACATGTGTCTTTCTTTCCACTTGATCATGTTTTCTCTATGAATCCCACCCATATTTCTCCCACAATCTCTGCTGTCCTTACTGTTGTTTTTTTGTTAACATAACCCAACAGTACATGGGTTGAGACCATGAGGAGCTGTGATTTTATGTCCAGACTCCGATGTATGTACATCATGATGTACATAAGGACGTAGTCCTGCTATTAATCTACCTATGAAACGTTGGATGGCTCCCTTGCTTTCGAAAGAAGTACCTCTTTTCTCTTTTGGTTTCTTTGAGGGAACACCAAATGTATTCAACCCTTCTCTTGGCCCTGATTAATCAGTGTTTATTATCCATTTCTAACGCGGCCAAGGAAACCCCCGCCCTTTCCTTTTCCTCCACCGGAGGCCTTCAGACAAACTCTATCTAATACTACACAACTCATCTGAACTGTAATTTGTGCCGGCTGGGACTTCGCTTGCCGGCGACACACTGGAATAAATTGAGTGTGCATGTGTGTGTTGGTGTGTGTGTGTGTGTGTGTGTGTGTGTGTGTGTGTGTGTGTGTGTGTGTGTGTGTGTGTGTGTGTGTGTGTGTGTGGGCGAGAAAAGCGATTGGAAAATGTCAGGGCTGAGTCATGGCTGAGTGAACATGACGGGATATGATGCAAAAGGTGAACATGAAAGATGTGAATCTGCATGAATCTGCCTTCATTTACTCTGATGAAGAGCCTTTGATGGTCCTATTGCTGCTGTCTGACCTTGGTTATTATTATCATATCACATCGGATGTAATGCGATACGGCGTCATCATTTTCGCTCTGCGGCCGACTGGATTTGGGTCACGTCGGGATCATCTTAAAGTCCCCGGACCTTGCCTGTGATGAACGTCCTCCTGTTTTTCCCCCCTCCTGTGGCTCTCGCCCGCAAACCACGCTGAGAAACAAGATGTGGACATAGCCCCAGCATCCCCTCTGTTTCCTGGGCGACTCCCTTTTTCCCCCCCGAGACCGCTGGTTAACCTAATCTAGTTGAGAGTCCCCAGACTCACTCTCAGTAGGACCAGAAACAACCGAGATGGGTAAACTAATGGCGTTTGGAAAGCACTGCTCTCTCTCCCCCCCCCCCCCCCCCCGCCCTGGTGGTGGAGGCCAGAGCTACGGGGGCGACCGCGCAGAAAGCAGCCGGAGATGAAGGAACAAATGGATAAAATGTGACTAGGCGGCCATGGCCTCGGGGTGTCGTGTAATTACACGAGGTCTGTGCTGCCTCGCTGTTGTTTACTCACCGGCTTCGCTTGTTTTCACCGCCTGTCTACAATATGCTAAGTAGTTATGCACCCAGGCATTGGAAATAAATGAAAGGGGGAACATTAAACATATTTAATCATGCCTAATATGGATTTGTTTCTACGCCTTGGCCGTCGCTGGCTCTCTCCTCGCTCTTTCTCCTCACTTGATGTCGTACTCCATGTTGAGGGTCACACTAATCCGCTTGTGAAACTTTGTGCTTGGCCGATGTGTGTAGATGTAAAAGCAACAAGTCGAATGAGTTGTTTTATGTGTGAGTTACTGACATATTAGTCTGTCCACATACATAAAGAGGTTATAGAGGTCATTGGCTCACATCCACACTACTCCATGGACAAATCTTAAAAAAACATCACGGGACAAATGATGATATAATAGTAGGCCTACATTTGTTCATTTATCCAAAATACCCAGAAGACTACCACAGTGATAGCTGCATATCATATGCAATTCAGAATATGATAAAGCAATACCTTGGTTGTGTTGTTCTGCATTTTGTGGTTGTAGTGTTTTCTCTCAACCTTTCTGTATATGACCCTCACCATACTACGTGAATGAAAATAACCCCAAATTGACAAGGCCTCCCTTTTTTTGTACAGTTGGATTGCATTATCGTCATTGCCGTTTTTTAAGTAAATGCTGAATTAGGATTACTGTTGTGCTCAAGGCATGTATTTAGATATGATCAGAGGTTTGTGACCACATTTTAAAGTAGGCCTTTTATGATTCTTATTGTGCTCTTAAGTATTCAAATATCATCGGAAGGTCAGTGACCACTTCCCCAGGAGGCTGCGTTACTATAATTAGTTAAACTACATCATATATATACATCAGCACTTTAAGCTACTCTCATAATACAGTTGTAATGTAACCAAACCATTTCTCTTATCATTGCTTGTGTTACAGAAAATGCTCGAGGCCACAGTCCAGTAAAAGGGCCCAATCAGGAGCCGGCCAATACTGATGAAGCAGGAAGAACCACGACAACAACCAATGAAAATGTTTGTTTACACCGCCATTTCCCAGGAGCTGGTGGTCTATGTATACTCTAAGAACAGAGAAAGAAGAAGTCAAAAGAAGTTATTATTATTTTAATATATATCAGCTTTTTGCTCTTTCCGAGGTTATTTTTGGGTGTGTGTGGTATATTTAATGCTCAGTATTTCATTGTTGAAATCAATTTGCAAGTGTTATTCTAACAAGCAATTGAAGAAAGGTATTCAAAGGCTTTGCTGTATAACAAAGAGTGCAATAGTCAAGATTAACTGTAATTGAGAATTGTTGAGGGCAATACAAGATTGACTTGAAGTGTTAAACTTCAGGCCAATGGGAAAGGTTAAAAACTGAGAATGGTTATTGCTTTATAGGTTTTACGGTTATGCCCTGTTTAGCCCAAGATATAGCAATTATTTTTGTTTTGTATCGAATAGCGTATTCTAGAATGTATGTTTGTTGAGTTTGAATGTAATGTTATCAACAGTCAGTATACACAACACTCCAACACACACACACACATTTTCATGCACTACCAAATTGTTGTTATACTTTGGTATATTTACTGTAGCTTATACTAGATTTGGCAATATACCAAATTCTCAACAGACCGACTATAGTTTCTATCATATTTTTTCTATAGGACGGACTGTATAAACTTTTGAATGGGGACTTTAGCACAACTCTCCCAATAGCACAGCAACAGTGTTAAGAAAGTGAATAACCTAATTGAACAAAATGTACAACAAGTGTTTGGTATGTGCATGTTATTTCACATGCAGAATGTTACCCAAAACATAGATATAGGAGTGATGGTACTGTCAGGGGATTTCTGTCATGGTTGCGTTATGTTGCTAATGCTTCTACAGGTCCGAGAAAAATACGATTATAGTCGAGGTGGAGATTGCAGCTTATACGGTGCCTTGAAATGCGATGCCTATCCTCTTTTGTTACCCACGCCACACAGGCATTTGCTATTGTACCAAATATATTGAGACGGGTGTTGGGCTATGGAAGAATCACATTATTGTTCTGCACTGTAACAATAAAATGTAGACAAGGATGGAAACCTTGGCCTGATCTTTTTTTCCATGAAGGGACATTAAGCAACATTGAGAAGTGTTGCGGTATTAACCCAGCTAGGATTATTCCCATAAAGATGCTGTAGGTAAGATTTTAAGAGCTCTAATTTTAGTAATTTATTAGAAACGCCAGTCACCCTTAGTCACAGACCGAGTGAGTGTAATGCTCTGAGGAATCTGTTCCGGTCGAGTCCACCTGTTTCAGACCTCTCTGCTCATCTGTGACCGATCAGCCATCTTCCCTGGTACAGGGAATCCATCTTGCCTGTCTATGATCAGCGTGCGAACACAACACATCACTATAATGGAGAAACTTGCTTACCACTGCTCTCAATTCACATCCCTCAAATCTCTCCTATACAGCACTGTGAAGTTGTTTCGTTGTGCTGTATCCAGAATCACAGGAATCCATCGTCATTATGTTTCATGTCACACTTCAGGCTTAGGTCAGTGGCATTTGGGACTTTCCTCTTTCCCTGGTGTGTGTGTGTGTGTGTGTGTGTGTGTGTGTGTGTGTGTGTGTGTGTGTGTGTGTGTGTGTGTGTGTGTGTGTGTGTGTGTGTGTGTGTGTGTGTGTGTGTAGTTAGGAGAAATTGGAGGTGGGCTGATGGCATGAGATTGACATGTGAGCGTGCCGTGTTCAGTGTAGGAGGTCAACCTCTCTAGTTTCAGGTAGCTCGTGGATCACCGCAGACCTTCTGTCAGCACGGCGGGCAGGGTGTGGTGAACGTGGGTCCCTGCCACCAGGGTAGATGAAAGCGGGGTCGATGCAAAGGTCACCATGGCAAGAAAGACGGCCATTCAGAGTGAGGCTTGATTTCACACATGCACCATTTTAGGAAGTAAAGGGTCAAGTTGTTATATAATTTATTTTTGTTAATAAGCAAACTCTAAAGACAATTCCTGATGGTCATAAATACATCTAGAGCTAAACCTAAGGGAGCTGTAGGCAATTATTTCTGTAAAATAAATAGAATAATTACTCATAATATTCGAGGCAGCTATGTGTAAATCCAAAGTTCTGCAAAACTAACTTCATTCTGTGAGAGCTTTTTGACAGTGAAGCAGGCGTTCAAAGATTTCTCAACCCGCTGGCCAAAAAGACAACCGAATTACAAATCAGTGATAGATTTGTAGCTACCAATTAGGAAAACCTGGTTGCCTTCCTCTGCCTGACTGCGCTAGTCTACACAGGCATTGTTTGTTCATTTATTCAGTTAGTGGAGTTCCTCATAATCTACTGCTCCTTTGATGTTAGGATATTGTAATAACTAAAATTGTAAGATTGTGTCACTAACTATGCCTACCAAATATCACGAATCACGATGCATCCACTTTCTCGACTTCTGCAAAGAAAAAGGCAACACACGATATTATCAGAGAGTTTTCCACATTTTATTTTGAAGATTACCATAGCTATATGTAACGTTTGACAACAGGTATCCACTACAGAATAATACACTGAAGAATTCTGTCTTTTCCAATTTTTTCTTGTAATCTTTAGCTTTCCGTTTTTAGACAGCAAAGTGATGTTTTGGTCCAGTTCCATTACTTCTGTGGGTGAATCCCAACCAGCCCTCTCCAGCCTCCTCCACTACTATGTGTTTTGGGGGAGAGGGCGGAGGGGGGGAGGAGGGGGGAGGGTAGCGACGATGGCAAACATTGAAACACATGCACATGTCATTTAACTGGAAACAGCTTGAGAAGGACAATGCTCAAGACAATCAACGTTATGGATAGAATCCCGTCCTTGTTTCTGTTTTGCCTTTTTTTTCTGCTTTAGTTTTTCTTCTCCTCACCCGTGGTTTTTGTTTTTTTTCTCCACTTCTCCGGCGACACCCATAGTACTATTTAGAATAAGGCTATATGACTGTACAGCTAATGCAGCCCAAGGCCCACGCTGCTGTTTCTAGATAAAAGAGCACCAAATGTACAATTCTATTTACAAAACGTTTTTCCTTGTTTCGCTAACTCATAAAAACGGAAACAACCAAAAACTTTTATAAGATAGCTTTCTCTCTTTCTTTATCTTCTCAATCCGCTGTGGCCACTAAAGAGGCGGCACGGGTTTGAAATATACAATAAAAAAAAACGAAAGGAAAGTAAATGTCCATGTACATATAGCTGCAACGTACTGTTTAGCTTATTGCCAATGCCCTTAAAAGGATATTTCCTGCCCCAGGTTCGCTCTGCCTATAATTTGTTCTGCAAATCATTCGAAGGCCCTTCTTTCAAAACGGTGTTTCCTATGAGCTTCTATAATAGAGGAGGTATTATTTTGTTAATCAAATTCTTTTAATGAGATTATCAGGGGGGGGGAACACGTGCACGGCATCACGCACGTGCACACACACACACACACACACACACACACACAGACACACAAACGTTAATAAATGTTACGCAGATAGGCATCGACTGAACAACGGACCAAGATAAACACAGTATTTTTCAAACAGCAGATATATATATCGCTCAGAAGTCCCAAGTTGAAAAATAAACCTTTGTATTCAACATATATACATCATCAACAGAAGGAAAAGTTTAAAACAAATTCGACGCTTGTCTCAAGTCTGGTCAGCATCGCAACACAAAGTTGTACACAACTTGTACACAAAACCGTATACCGGTTTGAACGCGCATCGCAACGGGCTCAAGTCTAATACAATTATTTACTTACGGCTGTAATAAGTCAAAAGAGGAACCTATTGGTATTCATATTGTTTATTTCCATGGGAATCTTTTTTCTTTAAAGGGGGCAACGATTTTCACCCAACGTTAATCACAGTCAAGTCAAATCAACTTAACGGTGGATAAACCGGCAATCCCTCACCACCGCTCAAATACTTTGCACATCTCGGGCGGCAAATAGAAAAGAAAATACTACAAAAACGCCTAAAATTACACGAGTCAGAAGCGCTGAGTAAAACGGTCAACCCCTGAAGATGGTACAGAGACGGTGCCCTCTGTGAATCACGTCGGGCACCGCGTCTGTAGTCATGACAACACTTTAATGTGCTACAGTATCCTGCCATAGTGCGCAGGATTCAAAATGCACCCCGAAGGATGAAGCATACATTCCCTTTCGCCATCTGGCGCTCAAAGTGTGTGTCGTCTTGAAAGCAGCACTTAGGGTCCCCACCACGAGGGGGTCTGGGGGGCAAAAGGAGAATTGACTTCACTATGGGGGTTGTGTGTTTCAGTTTGTTTTAAGAAAACACAATCAACGTTTAATTCTGTACAGTTTAAAAACCAAAACCAGAGACAAAAACGCAAAGTACATAAAACGGATTGTCAGTGCACCATGGGAGATAAAAAACTATAAAAAAAAAAAAAAGGTGTCAACTAAAGCTGTCCAGTTAAAAAAACCGACAAGGAACAGAACACATCACGCCAACTCATAGCCGTCCTTGACATCGTGACGCGTCGACCCGAATCAAACAGTTGACGCCTGAAGACCTTTGGCTTGGTGTTTTTTTTTTTCCGACAAGGCCATATTCCGAACAATGGCTGATTTTCGTAAGGATATAACCAGTTAACAGTAGTATACCTATGGGCATCCGAATGTCCAAATGTAAGAAGGAAACGTCTGAGAAACAACAGGTGGAGAAAAACGACACAAACCTCTCCATTTATAACTACACAACAGCTGGCCTCAGGACAGCGGTGGGTTTCTTGGTAAGAGCTCGTCTTAATAGCGATGTGTCCCACCGCCAAACCACGGCTCGGGAAACCTTTCCAAAACAGTGCTTGCCCTTAAAAAAAAAAACCACATCCAAATCCAGAACCTCGTGAAATAAAAACCCCAAAAGACACCGTACAATACAAAGTCACCCGTAAGCGATGGAACAAAATGCACGAAAGCCGACTTAAAGGTCCCATGACATGCCACCAGGTGTGGGTTGATTAGCCGTTACAAGCCGTTTTAGAAATCGGTCCCTTAAGACATCACAGGTGGGCGTGTCAACCTAGGTGACGGATAGATGGGCAACGTTTGCTTGACCGTCACACATCTAGGTGGACACGCCCACCTGTGATGTCATAAGGGACAGATTCCCAAAACGGCTTGTAGCGGCTAATCAACCCCCACCTGGTGGCATGTCCTGGGACCTTTAAATCAAACACCGTGAAAAAACACTTCATGAAAAATAAAAACCTTGCGTGCATCACACACACACATTAAAAACACAGTCCGGGCAACACACACATCTCGTATGTAAGCACACGCACACACATAGATCCATACCCATTAGGGAAAGCCGTAAGATGGAAAAACTCAAAGCAACAATGAGGTAAAAGCGATGCTGAGAGACTAGTGAGGACGAGACCGGAAGGCAGGCTGTGATGTCGCTAAGGAATGAGGAACTGTTTAGTCGTGTGACTGCTACGGCCAGAAAACCGACGACGCAAGGTTGTTGTTGTTTGGGGTGGGGGGGGGGGGGCACTAGCACACATATTCTCTCGAGTATTTTTTCAGAAAAAATCAATCAATCGTATACGGAGACCACGGGAGCATAAAGGAGGGTAACTCTGCAATGTTCTGGAATGGGACGTGTAAAAATAGCTTTTAGTTTACGGGGGGGGGGGGGGGGGGTGAGGTTGATACAAAAGAACATAACAAAGAGCAATACCAGAGAGTGGAGCAACATGGAGCTGATGGGGTATTTGGTTGGACCAGGGGCCTGTTGGAGGACTGTGTTACTGATGGTGAGGCAGGACACGGGGGGGGGGGAGGGTGGGGGTGTTTGTTTTTAGATGACCTGGCAGCAGCTGGGCGGAGCCACGGTCGTACACAGCAGACCGTCCCGGGACCCCCGCTGGATGTTGACCGAGATGGTCTTCTCACACAGAGGTAGTTGGAGCACGCCGTTCTTCAGGCCGTGGCGGTCCCGGGCCCCGCCGCCGCCGCCCGCTGCCGTCTTGCGCTGGGCGTGCGTGGCCCGGGGCGGCAGCGGCCCCCCCGTGGGCAGCGTGATGGTGTCCAGGCTGCCGTTGGAGCCCACGCACATCTTCCAGCTCGACTTCTCCGGGAGCTTCCCGCCGCCGCCGCCCCGGGGGTCTATGATGTAGCGGCCGCCGCCGCCCCCTCCTCCGCCCCCACCCCCGCCCCGTCCCGTGCGCCCCCCACCTGCCGCGCGGTGGTGCTGCAGCTGGGAGCTGAGGCACAGGCTCATCAGCTTCAGGCTCTCCACCAGCTCTGTGCTGCGGCACGCCGCGCGCGACGGCCGCGACGACCCGGTGGCCGTCGGGGGGCTGGTGGTGTTAGCTGCGGGGGCGGGCGGGGCAGTGGCGGCGCCGCCGCCGCCCCCGCTGTTGGTGCTGCTGCTGTTGCAGCAGCTGGAGGGGCTGCTCTGTCCTTTACCCCCTCCCCCCCCACCTCCTCCGCTGCCGGGGGGGCTCCCGGGGTCAGGACCGGACGAGCCGTTGCCTTCCGAGGGCGGCTTGCCCTGTCCCGAGCTACTCCCGCCACCTCCTCCTCCTCCTCCTCCTCCACCCTGGCCGCCCCCGCCGCCCCCGGAGCTCCCGGGGGGGCCCTCGCTGCTGTCCCGGCGGTTCCAGCTGTAGCTGAAGCCCGAGTCCTTGTCGAGCCGCCGGCGGTGGCTCTCGGAGTCGTCGTCGCTCGTCTCCGAGCTGGAGCACGACGAGCCGCGCCCCTGGCTCTTGCGGCGGTGGTAGCGCTTGTGGGTGGAGCCCGGCGGCGACGAGGCCGTGGGGGAGGTGGCGACGGCGGCGGCGGCCGTGGAGGTGGAGGTGACGGCGGCGGCGGCGGCGGTGGAGGCGGCGCCCGCCAGGTGCATCTTGAGCCGGCTGAGCTTGGGTGGCAGGCCCTCGTCCGTGTCGTCGCCGGACTCGCCCTCCTCCTCGAAGATCTGGTTGAGCACGGGCGCACTCTTGCGTGACGTGAGGCGGTTGGTGATGGAGGGGGGCTTGCGGCGCAGGACCACCTGCGCGGCCTGCGGGGCGGAGTCGGCCTCGTCCTCCTCCTCCTCGTCTTCCTCAACTCTGTGGGGTGGTGGGGTCAGATGTTGGTTTAGT
Organism: Melanogrammus aeglefinus; assembly: GCA_900291075.1. Taxonomy (NCBI): domain Eukaryota; kingdom Metazoa; phylum Chordata; class Actinopteri; order Gadiformes; family Gadidae; genus Melanogrammus; species Melanogrammus aeglefinus. The sequence continues at coordinate 88,470 of OLKM01001039.1, read as the reverse complement.
GGACGGTTCCCTCAGTTCACCATTCGATACACGATATTGGGTTCACGGTTCGATATTATAACGACGTTTTGAACCAAAGTCGGATGAAGAAAGTGCACGACTGAAAAAATATTGTCGTTCATTTTAAAGACACAAGATATGCAAAACAATGCCATTCGCCCTACATTTCAATTTCTTATGAAATTGTGAACAAGATGTGTTATATTAACACGGTACAGACTAATCATCTTGTTATGAATGGCAATAAACAGAAAGTTTTTCTTAAATTATTAATTTTTAACGGCAACTTATGCCCATAAATAAAGTATATAAAAAGAAAAAAAAAGTTAAAAGAAAAAAACGTCTCAGTGGCGCATTTCGTCTGGTTTCATTATCGAAATATGGTCGTCCCCCCTGTAGTTTAGTGCGTTTCTCTTAAGTGTGTATTCACGCGGTGCGACGCGCTCGCTGCCGTTGTTAACAGACGCCCCCCCCCCCCCTCCCCGTTCATCAATAATGAGGACTTCGGAGCCAACATCAATAATGCAACGCGTACATAGTGGAGTACTACGCCGTCAATAATTCACACGCACAATACTTTGACAGAGTTAATACGGCTCGTAAATCAGCCAGGCTGAGACGTCTGCTCTCAAGGTCGGCTCGGCGCTGTCTGCCACGGGGAGGAGGGGTTGGAACCGAGTGCTGCCTAAAGGCAGAATACTACAGAATAAAAGCCCAGCGCTGACACCTGTGTGTGTGTGTCTCTCTCTATGCATGTCTCTCTCTCTGTGTGTGTGTCTGTGTGTGTCTCTCTCTGTGTGTGTGTGTCTGTGTGTGTCTCTCTCTCTGTGTGTGTGTCTGTGTGTGTCTCTCTCAGTGTGTGTGTGTGTCTGTGTGTGACTCTCTCTCTGTGTGTGTGTCTGTGTTTGACTCTCTCTCTGTGTGTGTGTCTGTGTGTGGCTCTCTCTGTGTGTGTGTCTGTGTGTCTCTCTGTGTGTGAGTGTGTCTGTGTGTGTCTCTATCTGTGTGTGTGTCTGTGTTTGACTCTCTCTGTGTGTGTCTGTGTGTGACTCTCTCTGTGTGTGTGTGTGACTCTCTGTGTGTGTGTCTGTGTGTGACTATGTGTGTGACTCTGTGTGTAACTATCTGTGTGTGACTCTCTGTGTGACTCCGTCTGTCTGTCTGTGAGGTAGAAACGGTGGAATGCTACCTGAACAAGCAAGTTCTCTGCTTGGGAGCCGGCACGGCGGGGGCCCGGTGGGACCCGGGGCCAGAGGAGGGGGGGACTGCACACGCACCCTGGGGGGGGGGAAGGGGGAAAGAGAGAGAGAGAGAGAGAGAGAGAGGAGAGAGAGAGAAAGAGAGAGAGAGAGAGAGAGAGAGAGAGAGAGAGAGAGAGAGAGAGAGAGAGAGAGAGAGAGAGAGAGAGAGAGAGAGAGAGAGAGAGAGAGAGAGAGAGACAGAGAGAGACAGAGACAGAGACAGAGACAGAAAGAACACAGGAGAATAAAGATTTTAGCCGTTTGCAATCCTGCTTTTTTTTCAGAATTCAGAACTTTTCCCCCAGCAATGGGGTCCTAGCGTCTCATCCTGAACCCCCCCCCCTCCCCTCAGTAGCTGCTACATCATAGACCCCCTCCTGAGCCCCCTGATGCCAGTGACCCCCGGGGGGTTGGGGGTTACCTGTGGCGAGTCGGTGAGGTCCTCCCGGCGGCCCAGCTCCAGGGGTTTGGAGGCGCGGTGGCCGTTCAGCAGGTTCTCGGCGCTGCGGGCCGGGGACTGGGGGCCGCCGGCCATGGAGGCGGTGGCCAGGCTGTCCTCGATGTCCTGGTGCATGTCCACGCGGCTCGGCCACGACTGCCTGCGCAGCAGAACCGGCCGACAGAACAGGGTTAAGTTTGGGAACGTTGTACATCGATTGACTGGGTACCGTTCTGCCGGCGATTTGAGTTCGCCCTGCGGAAGGGTCTGGGGAAGAGCAATACATTTCTTTCTGCCTCCGATATGTTTTTGCGGGAGCCAATCACCAAGCTGGCTTTTCCCCCTGGCGCGCTATTGGCTGGTTTAACACAATGACGACAGGGAAGCGACAGAAAGCAGCCAATCGCGTACAGAGTTGTTTGAACCAAGTCGTTGACCACGCCTCTTGTGCTGAAGAACATGTCAGCAGCCTCCCCAGGCCAACGTGCAATCTACGATGGAGCTTGGTCTGGCAGCCAGGCTAGTAAATTGATAGATGGTTCTGTCAAATAATGCTTTTTTTCCTGTACATTGACGATTCTGGCTTCAAAACATGTCAAGACGTTTGATTTTAAAAGCCAAGAGGATCTGTCCCTATCCTGTTCATCTTGTCCTTCCATTTACATCTGACATTACATTGACATCTCTCTTCATGTGATGTTACTCTATGAGGAAAGGACGGATAGTGTGTGTGCGTGCGTGCGTGTGTGTATGCGTGTGCGTGTGTACGTGTGTACGTGTGCTTCCACACTGGATCCTTCCTCTATGTAAAGCTCTAGGGACAGGGACCCATCTCCAGTAGTGCCGGAGCCGGTTATCCAGAGACAGAGCATGCCAGCGATACAATGCCTCCACACATCAGGTGTGCAGGAGGACAACAAAGAGTCAAAGCCTGTTAGTGTATTCTAGACAGGCGGTCGCGTCAGTCGGCATGAGGGCTGAACACCGTGACGCCTCGGCTACACTGCTGCTGTTGTACTGGCAGCGCGGAGGCCGTGAACCGAAACCGATGGATACTTAGAACTAGGGCTGGGTATTGCCAGGTACCAAACAGTTCAATTCTATTTGATTCTTTAGGTCTTGATTCAATAATACGTGCAGATGACAAAAATACCTAAATATTATTTAGAATTATACCATGTTCCTGAGCTAATCTTGCAGCATAAAAGTAATAATCATGGCATGGACAAATGTAAAAGGGCATGTACATTTAGGCATATTCGCTTCTAGATTACATTGTCTAAGTATGCTTATTTTTTTATTTTTTTTTATGGAAATAATCGATTTAAAAAGAAATCTGAATCGAAATTGAAACGAGAGCAAATGAATTGCAGTGCATTGTTGAATCGATATTTTTACCCAACCCTACTTATAACAATGACGCACTTCCTTCCTGCGAATGTCAATGGATGAAGTCAACGGTGCTCGTCACGATTCACACTTCTGGATTTTGCTGTTGTGCGTGCACTACGAGCCTATGACTCTTAAAAAAAATATCCCACTATCACTTTGACAGTGACTCGTCCCCTGGGAACTAGCGTCAAAAACCAAACACAGGAAACCCCCGCGTTAACACTTCAATGTTTACCGTACCCAAATGGCACCGAGGCGGGTGAAAACACACAAAAAGCGGGGAAAATAAAAGAACGACGACAAATATTTGCTGAGATGTGTGTGGATAGTGTGAGTGGAGCTTCTAGTGTGGATGATGCAGCTCAGCACACAGCCTTGTGGGAGCCCTCTGTTGACACGGAAGATCTCCAAACAAACAGCAGGGCCCAGCCCATCGGTCCCCTGGCACCGCCGCTAACGTCATACGGCCCAATTAGGCTCGTGCTAGGCATCACTGCTAGCAGGGATGGGCGTGAGGAATCGATTACTCGAGTACTCCTCGTTACAAATGAACTCGGTTGGTGGACAGGCAAACTCGAGTTTGCATATGCACACACAGACACATTTTCTGGAGCAAATGTATCAATTTTCTGTGAGGCACTACTGGCGCGTGCCGTGTGCACAAAGCAAATTAAATGTATCAAATTTCGGTGTGCCGTGTGCACAACGCCAGAATTCAAAAAGTTAAAGGGTAATTCCGGTGTAAAATGGATTTGGGATATGTTTTGTATGATAATGAGTTGAAACGTTCATTTTGGAGCACAAAAACCGCATATAGACGCTTTCTTCAGTTGGCTGTTTTTAGCCGATTCAATCAAAACGCTAAAAACTTGGAAGGAAGGGGGCAGTGGTTATGGTAAAAACTAAATCGCTATTTTTTGAGAATGTTTTGATTGAGAATAAGCATTACATGTTTGGTTGGCAATATTGCTGTTCATCATTAGGCCTATTCCTGCTGCAGATGCGTTGTATTCTAAAAATACATTAGATTAAACGAGTACTTGATTGATCCTCGAGGAATTCATTCGATCACTCGAGTTTGGAATTTACTACTCGTGCCCATCCCTAACTGCTAGGCTAGATCAGTGTGCGCAGCTGTCGTCCCGGGACGCCGTTCCCGCCCTCACCGCCTTGCGCGTGTTGTGTTGTTCATAAGGCTCTCACGATTTCATTCTTCCAAGAGAGCATGAGTTCACGTAATGCCTTCATCAGTTTTGGCTGTTTAAGATGTGATGGGCCAGAAAATACTTCTTTGAAATATATAAATGGGTTATTAAACATTTTTGTATCACTTATTAGGCTAATGCCAAGTAGCAACGATGCCTAGTAGCTGGTCTGTCAAGGGCATTTTAATCCTGTAAGGATTTAATCCCTTCCTCCTCCCAATATTAGTTTTCACATTGTATTTATGCTTTAGGGGCAATCGCACCTAAAGTGGAGAACATGTGAAATGCACAGGATTCTTCTCGTGTGAACGATGAAAATGTGCGTGTTCGCTGATTAAAGTCCTGATTAAATCTCCTGAAATTCACCGAGCCATCTGCTTATGACACCGTGTCTTGTCGGGCATGTGACTCTTTCGGTATCTCACAATTCGATTTTTGGGGTCTCGATTCGATAAAAATAAACTATTTCAGAAATGATCGGTTCGAATTTCCTGATGTACTCTAGCGATGTAGCAATTGATGACATAAAAGCAGAGTAAAGTATGTATACAATTATGGAAAGTATGTATACGATTATATATTATAAGATTATAATGCAAAAGTTATTTATACTGAATGCAGTAATGTCATTCAAGCAGGAAACGTATGAAAAAGTCAGATTACTATAATACACCCTGTGGAATGTGTCATACTAAGGCCGACACTCTTACGCAATACCTAATAAGTTCCTCTTCCGGTCTTCTTTCTATGCAGTTCCCCTTTTATTTCGCTTTTATTGCCACCGAGACGCACGCCAGTGGAGAAGGGAGGCACAGAGAAACCTACGTTGTCTATACGTGTTTCTGTGCGTGTTGCTCGTCACTGTTCACTGCACACATTCCCTCCACCATCCCTGTTTGGCCCCGGGGAAAGGAGCAGGACATATTTGTGTCAACACGTTGAACAAACAACTCTTCCCACGATTGTGTTTGTCTTTGTCCTCTGGGCTGTTCTGTCCTACCCCAACTGTGCACTGCAATGGTAATTGGTTTATCCATAACTCCTCTCATTTCGAACCCCTGTTGGTTTTTTAATAAGGGCAACTGAATAAAAACTGTAGAGAGATTGTGTCCTCGTGTGAACCTGAGGTCCACTGGCGGAAGGCGGGGCCCTATTGGCCCTGAGGACGGCGGTATTAAGGTCTGAGGAGTTGACGTCTTCAAGGGCTGGCTCAGCGGTCATCATGATGACGACGGAGGCCAACTATGTTGTGCTCAACCCAACGTGATTCCCTCTGACCCTCTGAGACCGCTGTAATATATATATATAATCTGAGCCTCTTCTCTTTTATTAATACGCATTAATACGTCTGAAGTAGCCTTAAAAGGTAAAGAAGTCTGCGGAGAAAAACGACATTCTCTCTGCTTAGTTATAGTTGTTGAGTCTGTGCCACCACACACTTTAAATGACTTTACCAGGGCATGCACTGAACTCGGCTTAACAAGGCCTTCAAGCACACCAGAATTCAGGGGCTTTCATGAGAAAATATACAAGTATGTGTGTGTGTGTGCATTTTTCGTTGTGTGTGCGTGCATGTTTTGGTGTGTGTTTGCATGTTTGTTGTTTGTGTGTGTGTGTGTGTGTGTGTGTGAGAGCATGTTTCGGTGTGTGTGTAAGCATGTTTTGGTGTATTTGTGTACGTTTGCCCGTGTGCGTACTCACATGCGGCTGTTGTGTGTGTGTGTGTGTGTGATTGTGTGTGTGAGTGCGGATGTGCGTGTGTGTGTGAGTGCGGATGTGCGTGTGTGTGAGTGTGTGTGTGAGTGCGCGTGTGTGAGTGCGCGCGTGTGTGTGTGTGTGAGTGCAGATGTGCGTGTGTGCGTGTGTGAGTGCGGATGTGCGTGTGTGTGTGTGTGTGTGAGTGTAGATGTGCGTGTGTGTGTGTGTGTGAGTGCGGATGTGCGTGTGTGTACCTGAACTGGGCCTTGTTGGCGTTGCTGGGGCTGGAGGAGCGCGTCTGCACCTCCTTCTCCTGCTTCTCCCTGAGGGTCCGCTCGGCCAGCAGGTAGTAGGTGGCCGTGATGTGGTTGTACTTGTTGGTCTCCAGGGCCCTGCGACACACACGCACACACACAGGCAATGAATACGGAGCACTTGTGGGTCCGTGTGATGTGAGTTAGTCACTGAAAGAGTCAGTCTGTAATTTTATGTGTCCATATATGTATCGGAGAGAGTGTGCAATGAATATGGTGCACAAGTGTGTGTGTGTGCTCGCATATGTGAGGGAGAATGTGCATGTTTGCATCTATGTTTGCATCTATCTATCTGTGTGTGTGTGTGTGTGTGTGTGTGTGTGTGTGTGTGTGTGTGTGTGTGTGTGTGTGTGTGTGTGTGTGTGTGTGTGTGTGTGTGTGTGTGTGTGTGTGTGTGTGTGTGTGTGTGTGTGTGTGTGAGACTAAGTCCGTGTATGTATGTTTGTTTGCATGTATGTATGTATGTCTGTGAGTGAGATGAGTGAGCCAGTGTACGTCTGTCTGTCTGTGTCTGTCTGTGCGTGAGTAAGCGTGTCAACAGGACGTTGCATCCCCGGTCACACGCCTGTGGTCTCAGAGTTCCCAGAGGGAGGGCCGCTGTAACGTGGTGACTGGCTGCTGCGTGTCATTCACGGGCTGCTTCCTTCAAACGGCCACGACATCTACCACCACATCTACTGACCCCCGGCGCCACTGATGTTAGAAAGGCACGGTTCTACATCAACCAGAGAGCCCAACAGACGCCTGCTTCAGCCATCGCCGGAGAAACAAAAGTGTTGTTCCACTCAACTGCACGGCTGCTGTCGGGGGGAGCGGGGGGGCATCTATTGATGACACCCCTCTAACCGTAGCCCCCCCCCCCCCCCCCAAAGGACAAGAGAAACCATGTATTAACCGTAAAGGCATCTCGAAAAGGAACACAGAGTGGGGGAAAAATAATTGTCCATGGTGATGGTATACTGCCATCTTGCCTACAATAACCTGCCAATTCAGATCGTGTTGTTTCCCTCAACTGCACGGCTGCTGTCTGGGGGTGAAAGGGGTGGGCAGGGGAGGCAGGCTGCATTGTGACACGTGGATGACTGTTCATCTGGGTGGCCGAGAGGAGAAGGGGTTTTCTCAGACCTCCAGGCTCACACTGGATTGCAGAGATTAAGTGAACTGATGGCGATATTAGAGGCGGACACGGTCGGCGTTATCTTGGCCGGAGCGAGACAGAGAGCGAGATAGCCCGGGTTGCCAACTTAATTGTATCAAGACTTAAACTGAATTTCCTTTGTGACTAATAACGATATGAATACTAATAAGTAAAGCAACTGCACACCATCATAGTCCACGTAGTTGTGTGTGTGCAAGGAAAGTAATAATCTATGTATGAACAAAGGGGAGGAAAAAAAAGGGAGGGTTGCGCAGGCCACAAGTCGTCTAAAAACGTATAAATTACTACGTGTCGGATAAAGCACATTAGCTCGTTCCCACATTCACATTATTACTTGATTTGCAGTATTGTACTGCCTGTTTGGACGTAATGATTAGCCTTAGAGGAACAAATTACACACCTCAACCGTATCCAAGCAACGCATTTCATTCAATCTGCCGTCGCCGCTACTTCTCCGTTTAAATTCCAGCGGCCATATTCCTACAGCAACGCGCTCCGCGACACCTATGGATCCATACCGTCCTTACGCATCCTAGCATGTCGACATGCGTTAGCTCCATTAAAAACCAATGAAATACCGCATCAGCACTATATCACTGAAGAGATTTAACACCTAACACGACATCATTTACTATTCTAGGAAAATGGTAAAAGCGAACACAATCCCTCCATATTCTCCATATCATAATAAAGAGCCACATCCTAATACAGAAGCATATACAATAAGCTTGATATGATCTTGAGTGAGGAGGAACATATTACCCAGAATTCTACTGTGGCTGGCAGTACTTGATAATATTGATAATATTAAGTAATTACTTTACAATATGAATAACAACATCAAAAAAGGAAGAATGTACTTCCCTGGACCACCACCCACAGCTGTGAACACATGGTGTACACATAGGGAGGATTACATCAGTTGTTCCCTTTTGTGCATTGGCAGTAGCGGGGATTCTCTCTGACTGAGCTCATAACTGGAGCCCATAACTAGAGCCCGACCGACACTGGCGTTTAGAGAGAAAATGATGACTGATACAGATATTCAAAATATTGCTATATTGGCCGTTTTTCTATATATTATATGGCTTCCTGGGGGTGTGGCATCTCCTTGGGGTTTGCTGTTCATCCTCCAGCTATGCTTCGGGCCAGATCGACATCGAATTAAAATCATGAGCTAAAGAAACTAATTAATATTATGGGGAGGAGCTCTTAACCTTCAGACAGAACATGATGTAAAACGGTTGGTTTTGGGAGTATGTACTTGGATGTGCTCAGTCAAATCATTAGAGGATTTCTATAGAGGTAATTTATAAGTCAACACCAACGTTTTTATATTGGCAGGTAGGATACCGATAATAAATATAGATGTATCGGCCGATATAATCGTCCAACCGATATATAGGCTGGGCTCTACTCGCAACATTGTCTTGGAAAAAAGTCTACTTCAAAAATATAAATATAGGACCTAATTCTAAAAAGTTTTTTATACAAAGGATTTCTTATGCATACACTAAAACAGTGGGCATTCTTCAAAGAATTCAACAAAATGCTTAAGCTAATTGTTTGCATGAATTTGATTCATGGATGAGCACGTATATTCTGCCAACGGAGGCCGGATAACGCTTTTGCTGATCAGACCCTGAGCGCGCCAGGTCTCCGTTCCAAGCCAATCTCACAAATTATACAAGCTGTCATTTTCAAAAGAAAAAAAACACCACCCAAGTACAGCCACCACTGTTCACTCACTCCACGAGCCACATCTATTCCAACGAGACACCGCAGAGCACACGGCCAAGAGTGACAGCGCAACCGGAGGGCCGTAAATCGTCAGCGTATTGATCTGCCGTCTGCACGCTTCTCAGTCCTTAACCACTTCCATTTCGCTTGGCTGAGACAATGGAAACGCCGAACGCACACAGGCTGTGTACAAGAGTTCCATGTCAGTTCTTACTGCCGAGGCAAACGAGAAATATGCAATGCATTTAGTGAAAGTGAACTTTACGATGATTGGAGCTACTTCTGCTATCAGGCCGGATTGTGAGCCAGAACACCGGATCACAACGTCAACTTTATTTGCTTAGCCTTTAATCACAGTAATGGTGCTCTACAGGCCATCTATTGATGACATTCCCCTAACTCTAGCCCCCCCCAAAGGCCAAGAGAAACCATAAATTAACAATGAAGAAATCCCGAAAAAGGAACGCAGAGTGGGGGAAAAATAATTGTCCATGGTGATGGTAAACTGCCATCCTGCCAATTCAGATTCAGTGTGAAGTATAGTTCCTTCTATCGCAAGAGGATGAGGATACACCCTCAACACACAACCCAAACACACACACACACACACACACCCACACCCAGGGTGTATTTTCACACCACCCTGTGAGAAAACAACAAGTTCATCGTCACACACAGAAAAACACGGAAACAAAAAATCGAAGAAACACTTCCTCTGTTCTCAATGTGTTCTGTTCCGGGGAATATTGGATGTAAGAAGTCAAACTGATTTAGTCTGTCGCTCAATTGAGTGTGTGCGTACAGGCACACGCTCGACACAAAAAGGCACAGAAAATGCACTTTGAACACAAATTGTGTTCAAAGCTCTGCCGCGTCTCAAATGTTGGTTCCCCCCCCCCAGCTTCTTCTGCACCCTTGGTGCTCCCTGCAGCACGCTACAAGAAACCCGCCCAGAGGATGAAGGTACAATGAAAGCAACCACAGAGACCTATGGGAAACTTTTGATATCTTTTCTCTCCGACTTGTTCTGAGCGGTGTCAAACCAAACACTTCCGCTGCGATCGCAGAGAAATGAGAGAGATACGTTTTTTTGGGCCGAGAAAAACGGTTTGCCTGGAGGGGTTTGTGTTAACATTGTGTAGCGTGTGTAGGCTGTTGTGCCCCAGTGTAGTGCGTGACTAGAATAACACTGTTCACTGTAGCGGCCTGTAGTTGTGTGTTTGTAGGTTAGTGCGCCTGTAGGTGTGCGTATTTAAGTGTGTGTCTGGCAGTGTGTGTCTGTAGGCGCGTGTCTGGCAGTGTGCGTCTGGCAGTGTGCATCTGTAGGTCTGGTCTGGTCTGTAGGTCTGGTCTGTTAGGTGTGGTCTGTTAGGTGTGGTCTGTAGGTGTGTATCTGTAGGTGTGCGTCTGGCAGTGTGTCCCCTCTACTCACTCCACAATGGTCTCGCGGTCGGTGATGTCCCCCAGCACCATGCGCTGGATGATGCCGCTGTGCTCCTCCTCCGACAGGCTCTTGTGGGACACCAGCGGTGTGTTGAACTTGGTGGCGGGAGAGGGGTCCACGCCCTGCAGCCACGCATGGCCCTCGATCTCGTCCAGGGACGCCCGTCCCTTGGGGTCCCTCTGGAGCATGCGGTCGATCAGGCTGTGGAGACAGAGGGAGACCTTAAATGGACTGCATTTATTTGCTTTACTATAGAGTGGCGAAGTCACGCCCTTTCAGGTAGAGCCCATGGGACTTATGAGATCAAAAAATATGAATGGGTTTCAACGGAGAGAAAGTAATTATCTTCTGGTCCCAGTCTTTATATGCCCCGGATTACACATATTGTTTGTGGATTCAAATGACAATTTTTCATGTTAAGAGTTTGACTGTTTATTGTGCAATTGTTCAGTTAAAGGCTGTAGAGAAAACACAATGAGAAAGACTACATGTCTCGTTTGTGCCGTTACGCTCCCCTTCGACTGGTGTGGACAAGACCGACAATCTCCCCATCGGCATAACTGAAACTCTCCACATGCCTCGACTTATAATGGTTTTCACCTCTTGAAGCGGTGAAGTGGAGCAGAGAGATCGCCATGTCTGTACAGGAGTTTCAAATGCGGGTGGTGACGTATATCATTCGCGTCGAGAACAGCAAAGAGCCGTAGTTCACAAAGCGGCCTCATACAAAACCTAACATTATCAAACTTATCCACAATTTTTTTTTGTTTTCTTTGCATGAAAAATGTTCATTTAAATCCACAAATAACATCTAATCCAGGGCATATAAAGACTAGGACCAGAAAATAATGACTTTCTCTCCGTTGAAGCCCATTCATATTTTTCGATCTCATTTGTCCCATGGGCTCTACCGGAAGGGGCGTGACTTTGCCACTCTATATTGCCTAACATTCACTCATTCATGCGCACATTCACACACCCACGGCGGTGTCAGCCATGCGAGCTCGTCAGCGCAGTTAGGGTGAGGTGCCTTGCTCAGGGACCCCTCGACAATATCGAACTAGCAAGCTTTCGGTGACCAGCCAACCCGCTGTACTTCCTGAGCTACTGCCACCCCCTGTTTGGGGGATGAGTTACAGGGAGATGGAGAGAGGGATCAGTGCATTTAAGGTCCACACACGTCCGTGAGAGTCCACATTTGGTTTGTATCGCCTTCAAAATAAAAGGGTTTTAAAAAAGATAGCATTTCAGTTAAGTGGAGCCGAGGATGTGTAATCACTGATAGTCACAGCTCGGCTTTAGCGCCTCAAAATGACTCAGACAGAAAAAGGTTTCAAACACGGAGATCATGGTGTAATGGGATTAGGAGGGGAAGGAGATATGCGGGCTGCATTGAATGATCATTCAAAGAAAAATATAAGCTGCAGCAGCTCCAACCATCTTAAAGCAGACCCTCTGACCCAGTCCAAAACGTAAGTCTATATACATGGTTCATTTGTCTTGGAAGCATAGTTTAGAATAAGATAACACTCATTTGATTTGACACTCATGCTAGTGTTTAGACAAGACTAGATGTGAGTTGATGGTGTGGGAGTGTAAGCCCATACTGAGCTCAAAAATAGAACCTATCACAGGCCATGGGCCAATATGCCTATGTATGCAAATATTGTAACCTCACCGCAAGCTGGAAGGATAGTGGTGCTTGCAATTTGAGAAGAATGCCGCAAAGCCATTATAGAACAATTTTCTGGAGGAAAAACCTTTTAAGGTACCATGCAGGCATAATTAGCCACACATGCAGGATGTCAAATCCCACATTTATTCAGTTATTTTTGGCTGCCTGAACGGCGGCAAATTAAGTGCCAGGGCAAGAGTTGAGATAAAAACTGAAAACGGCGTATTGCCTTTGAGGCATTTCTTGCTGTCTGAGTCCGGGGCCAACTTTTGCCAAGGCTCCACAAGATCAGTCCATCGTTACATAATCAGGCAATCTGGACCTGGGAAGGCACCAAACTTTGTGAGCTGAAAAAAACATTTTTTAACAGCATTGAATTCCTGACAAACAATTGCACGACATTCACACTATCCACAAATCACTATGGCGTGGGGACAAATAAAAACTCCTCTAACAAACACAGTACATTTCTGCTAACAGTGTTGCTCCTAGGTGAATTATCTTAATCCCCTAGGAGTTAAGAGATAAACCATAGTCCATCAGTCAGTCAGTCAGTCAGTCAGTCCAGTCTGGTCCAGTCCAGTCAGTCATCCGAGGGATTTGAGGGAGTAGCCGGGCCGAGGCACTACCAGCATGACAGCAGCACTGGCTGGGGGATGGGGGGGGGAGGTGACAAAATCCCTCCTCAGCAGGCAGCAGCAGAACAAGCCCGTCTATCTGGGCTCTGCCGGCCCACTGATAAGAGCTGGGCTCTGGCGTGTCCGCTCAGCTATCTAAAGGGAATGGGCTTCCACGCTTTGCACTGCATTTAAATTCACTCTCCGTTCCTCCCTATTGTTATGCGTAATAATTCACATACCCCCACTCCCAGACCTGCTGCTTACATAGGGTCGCGTATAAGCAACCCGCCGTATTTATAGTTCAATAAGAACTGGCCCCGCATCTGTCGTTTTCGTGGCTTATCCTTGAGCCGCAGGAGAGTCGACGCGCAACGGTACGACAAAGAGGTCAACACACTGAGTAATGTGTGGGTGAGTTATGAGTGAGTGTGAGGGAGCTGTGAGTGTGTGTGAGTGTGTGTGCACAATTTCACAGGGCAACAGATGCACCCTAGCATCGTACCGACACGGTTTACTGTAAGCCTGATAACAAACTCAAGGAAGATCAATTAGGATGTCGGAAAATAGTGATAATAATTATCGTTGTATTTTTGCAGCGATTCTAAATAGGGCGGCAATTAACAGACTCCCAACAGTTCCGAGCGATACGTTGGGGTTCCAATAAACCAAAACACGAACAACCTGAAGGACAGCTCCTCAATGTACAACCATAGAGGGAGAGCGCTAGAGAGAGCTACAAAGGGAGAGAGAAGAAGGGAGAGAGCTACAAAGGGGGAGAGCGATGAGAGAGAGAGAGAGAGAGAGACAGAGACAGAGACAGAGACAGAGACAGAGAGAGAGAGAGAGAGACAGAGAGAGAGACAGAGAGAGACAGAGAGAGGAAAGACGTGTGAATTGTGTGCGTGTTTACAATTGTTTGTGTGCACTCTGCGGCGGTACAGTAATGACAGGAAGTGAGCCTAGGAACACTGTGTTCCACGCTCACCGCCTTGGCCTCACATCTATTGGCCCGTGTGAGCGCTACCCGCGCGCCACACTGCCACGCTGCTCAGGGAGAGAGGGAAGGGGGAGAAAGGCAGAGAAAGGGGAGAAAAGAGAGACCATAATAGAGCACTGGTTGGGGGGGGGGGGGGATTGGCGTGTGTTTTTGCATGGATTCCAAGAATAATCCTTAATTATCATATAAATGAAAGAAAAAAACCACAACGCTCAGAATAATAACAGGACGGCGAATGGGTTGAGTGCTATAAAAGAAAAAAAGAAAAATAAGTAATATATTTTTTTGCAGAGCGTAAATGTAATTTACAACTCTCGCACCACACACGGTGAGGGAGCCTGAGCAGTGATGGATAATATGGGCTAATGTGAATCCACTAGTGCCTAGGCAACTGGAGCACGCACTAGCAGGAAACTTAGTTGTTATTTATAATCCCCGTTCCTCATTCTTTCTAGCACACAAATAACATGGAAATGAAAACAGCCCCGACTCCTCCTGCTGCTGCTGCTGCCGCTTTATATTCCCTTTAGATCCCAAGATGCTCCTCTATGGGCCGCCCACTCTCCCCAGGGCCGAGGGGGAGAGCAGCCTTTTCCTTACCCTTTCTCACAGGCGCCGCGGAACACAGAGAAAGGTCGACCACCGGCCCTTGGGCCAATTAACACAAAAGACAAGCTAAGCGAGGCCTTCCAGATTGGCCACCAAGTCTGTTTCATTTAAGGCCAAAGCAATCAAAATCGCCGTTTGTACCTTCAAGTCGCTTATTATTAGATGTATATGTCGTTAAAAGGCCAGATATGTGACATTGCTTCGGGTAGCACACCTAACCCAAACTAGCAGATCGAATTTATGATGGAGAGAGATCTGGAATTAAGGCTGGCCTCAGTTAAGCTGGCTAGTTTAATCAAGTGAAAGATTAAAGTTAGAGTCCCGACTTTGCACAGGTTAAGATGAAAGAATGGAAGGAAAGCAGTACATGTCCCCATATGTAAATCCGTGATGTAAATCACCTTTATGGTGGTGCCAGTTTCCTGCATTTCAGGAGTTTGGGGTGGTTTTAAATAAAATGCTTCAAGTACTCGACCAATCAAAAGTGTTTAGCTGCAAAGCCCACCCCAAAGCTCCCGGAACAGGGACCTTTTGAGAGGTGTCGCTAGAACTAAATTTAGACCATCGTTCCTGCAGAGTTCCCCCAAAGGTTCCTAGTTCCTTATTAAAGTTTCTGCGGTATAGTTTAGCAAAATGTTGAAGATTTGTTTCGGAGTTTACAGTAGGGTGTAAGTACACTACAACATAATTGATTTATGTATTTTGATTACATTTATTTAAATTATATCTATTCCACAATATTTATTCAAATGTGTTCATCCTTCAGTCAGTTCATTAGGCACAGACGCAGCTCATCTGACGATACTTGGAATAGCGCAAGCAGCATCAGTGTGGTGGTGGTACGAACACTCAGGGGGTTTGGAGGGGAAACCGGTGTAGTCCAGGAATCCTTCTCAACAATTACACTGGCGCCTATTTTGACGGGGTGTGACAAGGACTCACCGACGTTGAGACCAAACACCTTTTCCCACCCCTGCAGTCAAACTAATCAGATTGCTTACAGCTGTCCCCTGCTTAGCCATCCAATCGCGTCAGATGTAGCCGCCAAAAGCGAGAGGAGATAAGTGTCTATTTCCTGCGCCTAAAAATAGCCACACATGCGCCAGGATTGTAAGCATAAAGAACAGGCCATATGCCGTATTTCAAGTCCAATGGCGCCGAGGTTCACAACGACTCTCGGCGAAACACAGTACGAAAACCTGGACAGACCTGATGGACTGAAAAATACGGATTGCCGTCAACACTTTTCTCTTTTAGGTAGAAAATTGCTTTTCTTTGAGAGCAGCCAACAGCCAGCACAATGTCCCTACCACCCCTATTACATAGAGTTCACAGACTCGCTCTTAATCTGAGTGTTGTTGGAGGAGCCCAACACTGCCATTTGCCTGGTCCGTTTTTTACCAAAATATAATGAGGCCGGGAACCAGAACTCTATAATCCACCAATCCGGTCAGTGGAGTGTTCAGATTAGTGTCGGCCATTACATGTAATCCAGAGAAGAAAGATAGAGCTTTAAAACAGCCAACCCATTAACAAATTCTAAATTCACTTTTATCTACTCTAGTCCAGGAAAGCGCCTCGTCGATTGGTGCCAGGAAGCAAGGATTTACGTTGATTTAGTTGAACAAACTATCACGAGTAATGCACGTGTTCTGTACAACAAGCATGTTATCGGTGGACAAATGCATCAAGATACGTGACTATCTTTGATAAGGGTGTGGCTCCATCTTGGGCCAAGGGGCTTGCTTGCATTCTGCCCAAACAAACACAAACATTGCATCATAGTACCACACACATTGGCGGTCGTTGGTGTTATTGGATGCAGTAGTTTTTCAGTAGAATTGCCATCGGCCAACCATCTATAGTTGGGTGTCTGTGTTTCTTGGGGAAGTGTGCAACGTTCTAAAGGAAGCCTGTTACACCACATTCCAATCTCAACAAAATGTCTTCATAGTTACAAAAACAATGTACTTAGTGTTGTAATTTTAAACAGACAAAACGTTATGTGCAGCGGCAGTCCAGGTTTGTGTATGTCCCAGGTATTCTCGTGGAATCTTATTGTATATAACCAAGCACACCATCACTTATTCCTCGTAGAAATTTGTTAAAAATTACTGGCGCCTCAAGTCCCTCTATAGGAATTTATTTTTTAATCTGCACATTTAGGCCAAAATGTAACTTTTGATGCAAGCGCAAGAATCTCTAGATTCTTAAGTTATTGTAAACCCTGTTTAACTGTTAACAAAGCGGAGGTTGTTTTGAGGATTGTCAAACGCGATTATAAGCCGGACCGGGGGACGGCACTAGCATGCTAAATATTAGCACTGGAGCCATACCTGACAGTGGCAATCAAGAGTGAACTAAACAACTGTGACATCAACAACAGAGTGGGTTTCTATGTGCATGTTTGCGTGTGCTCGTGTATCTGTAAGGGGGGGGGGAAGAGAGAGAGAGAGAGAGAGAGAGAGAGAGAGAGAGAGAGAGAGAGAGAGAGAGAGAGAGAGAGAGAGAGAGAGAGAGAGAGAGAGAGAGAGGAGAGAAGGAGAGAGAGAGAGAGAGAGAGAGAGAGAGAGAGAGAGAGAGAGAGAGAGAGAGAGAGAGTGTGTGTGTGTGTGTGTGTGTGTGTGCGTGCGTGCGTGCGTGCGTGTCTTACTCTTCACAGGCGTTGGAAACGTGGGCAGGTACAGTGTATTTACAGTCCATGATCATGGTTAGGGTCTCGCTGTCGTTGGCCTCTTGGAAGGGCGGCTGGCCACACACCAACATGAACAGGATCACCCCCAGACTCCATATGTCTGAAGCGAGAGGGACAGAAAGCAAACAGGATTTGGTCAGGTTGTGGCTCAATCAATTAACCTCACTTTATAGGAGCCATTCGTTACATGTGTGAGAGTGACACGTAAAGAGAAGCCAACAGATAAAAATAAATAAGAAAGGACACCCTGAAAATGCTTTGCCAAGTAAATAAACCTTAATGTGGAGGGGATTGTTATCACTTCTAACTTATGGGTACTAAACCTACAGGGATGAAAGAACCTGTAAGAAACACGTCAAAAGTGTGCTTAAGTGCTTGATGGATTAGAGGTAGAGCGAGAGTTTACACAGAGACATAAACAGTATATCCTCACTAAAAATACACTGCCATAGCTCCAGAGAGAAACGCTTGCTTTTAAAGCATACGATTCGTGACACATCATCTCCAGATATCACAAATATTACTGTTAACATTTTTTACTTCTCAAATATATGTCTGAAAATGTTAATGCACTGTTGTATCAATCAACAACACTGTTGCACATTCATTTAAAAAATGCACATGCCATCTGCACACTTTCATATAAATATTTTGTATGAAAACTATTTCACATCTGTTTCACATCTTATTTTATATTGCATACATTTAATGATTTTTAATTAATTTACATCGTTGGGCCATGCGGTGAGTTGCAGTGAGTAATTCAGTGGGTGAGGGAGACAGAGAGAGACGGAAGCAGAAAAAAGAAAAAACGCACACCACCATTATTAAAGAGAAGATGCGCACAGCTTAGAGTTTAGTTGTGCTTTTCTTGCCAGCTGAGAGTGGAGGGCTAACAGCAGGGACATTTAGAGGATGTTTCAGAAATCCTCTAGAAGCCAGACAGGAAGTGGACCAAGTCCAGGAACAACATGGTTATGGGGAGAGAAAAGGAGAGTACCAGAGAGCAAAAGAAGTGTTGGAGAGAGAGAGAGAGAAGTCTTTGTGCGATTAGGATTGTGGGAGGCAGTTTAGCAAAGTGCCAATTTCTTTATGTCTCGGGACACCTTTACCGATCCTGTTTAGGCAGATTTGCTGCTTCACATGTGGAGAAGCTGTGCACAGCGACGGCTCAGGACGGGGTGTGCACGACGCCTGTGTGCACGTGGGAAAATGAGTGCAAACTGCCGGAGTGCGTCTGTACCGCTTTCTTTACTGTACAGTTAAAATCATAACAAAAACAGCATGGGGCACCCGCTGGCTCGTCGGGTAGAGCGTGTACCATTTAAGGCTCAGTACTGATCGCAGCGACCCAGGTTTGATTGATTGCCCTCCCCTCTATCTCCCATACCTTCCTGTCTTACTCACTCTATAATAAAGCTTAAAAAATAATAAGAATCTCTGTACAGTTAAAACATTCAAAAACACTCAGCATCTGTGTACTGTTCTCTTTACTGTAGTTAAAACAGTCAAAAACACTCAGCATCTACGTACTGTGTTCATGAGGTTGCATTCACACGCTTCCTGTCTCCCGTTAAAAGCTGTCAGCATGTGGAAGCACTGGCCCATGTAGATGCCAAACAAACCAAATGCAGGACACCCACACACAGACCCACACAGGTAACAAAACTAAATACAGAAGGGTGAGAAACCGCCTGCAGTATGCAGCTTGGAGAGTAAACACAAGCCCGCCTGATATTCCTGCTTGCAGACACAAACTGGGTTTTCCGACTGTAAAGTAGCCATACAGGGTCAATAAAGGATATCTTAATATCACATTAAAACACTAGAAGCACCAGAAGCACTAACAACTTTTAACTGCCTGGTCTGAACCACATTCTGTTGTAGTGGCACCAAGAGGCCGCTGGATGGTTCAACTGCTGCAACAGTCTCCGGTCGCCTCACCCTCTTGACAGATTTTTAGTTTTAGTATTGGGTATAATGCCTAAGCTTGGTTTCATTTTTGTTTTCACTGTATGTGTACACATATTGCTATAAGAAATACACAATATAGAACAAAGGAAAATATACTTTGGGTTTTGCTTCAAATTGTCAAATCTTGTCAGAAAGCACACAGGAAAAGTGTGGCCTTATTATTTGCAGTTCTCAACAACTTAAGTTGGGTTTGGGCAACACAACTAGGTAAAGGGGTAAGGGTAAGGCAGAAAGTCTTTTCTGGCTAGGGTTAGCCCACCAACCTCACCAAAAAAATGTAACGTTACCATTTCAGGAAACCCCAGAGTAGTGTCCAAGCACAGACTGGCACTGAAACCCTGAGAAAGAAATTCATTCTACTGCTGATAAGGGATCCTGGAGCAGATTCGAAAGATCAACCGATTCTGCTTAAGAACTTTTCCCCGGTACTCTATATTACTATAACATCAGTTATTCGTTTACTCTTCTTATGTCTTATTATAAGTCGTTTGCGATGCATACTGGAGTACAAGGTAAACTGCAGCCTTGCAGCTACAGCGGGGTTCATGTGTACAGCTTTTGAAGATGCTAAATCGGTAGTAGTAATATCAACTCAGATATGTAAGAACCTGAATGTAACGCATAGACATATTCAGGAGACGGCTTGAGCAGGCAATGCTGAGACATGACCAAGATTTTTACAAGAATGATTTATATTTACTAGCGGAGGCATCCACCACTCCCTCCTCACCTCATCTGTGCAGTAGAAACACAGGGCTCGTTCAGACTGATGGGGCAGAGGGAGACATCTGCATCACTCTCGTTAAATATTGGCAGCTCTGTGCCTAATTATACAGAGGAGCATTTTAGGCAACTTTCTAATTAAGCTAATGCCCTCAAACACTTTATACGATTGGCAGAGGTACACTTGGTAGTGTGCAAATTATTTTTTGCCGGATAGGCGGAAAATCCAGAGAAAACTCGACTACCGCAATAAATAGCGATGGTGATGATCATTACTTTATTATTTTCGATTGGTAGCCCCAGGCATCTGAGCGCAGTTAGCCTGGGGAAAGTAGGCTAATAAAATACTGTTATTTTTTTATTAGTTATTCGATGTCTGGTAGTAGGGATGCCTGTAGAATTGTACTACGCCCAGCAACGGGGTGAAACACGATTTTGAGGAGCTGGTTTTAAAAAGTAGAACTTACCTAGGGCAACTTAACATAACTAAATGATATATATATACACATTATATATAATAACATTGAGATGTAATTTGGCAATCACTTCTAATTCTAACTTTTAAGGCTGATAAAACTAAGCAGGGCGATGGCGTGTGTTTGAAAGCCCCTTCAGCTATGAAGGAATAAGAGCTGGCATTCTAGCGGAGACTTGATCCTCATTATCATTATCTATACTTTTTTGTATGACACGTCAGCAAAACTCTCCCATCCATAAACCACAAGCCATGTCTTTGGCCTTGACGTGAGTTCTCCAAACTCCCTAATGAACTGGAAAACATTTGGAGGCAGATGGCTAACGTAACATTCATTTATACAACCGCTTGGCGTGTGAGACACCAGCGGCTGAATTACCAAAGGGGTTTGAGTCTGTTAATCTTGCTTTTCCCATCGCTCCCCATTTAAAATACAGAGGGGAATCTTGGCTGGTTGGAAACAGGGTTGTCTCCTGCAGTAAAAAACATCAGCTTTAGCCTGCTAGTCTGGTGTCTGTGCTAGCATTGGGTCTACATTAGCAGGCTAGCCTGGTGTCTGTGCTAGCATTGGGTCTACATTAGCAGGCTAGCCTGGTGTCTGTGCTAGCCTTGGGTATTCATTAGCAGGCTAGCCTGGTGTCTATGCTAGCCTTGGGTATTCATTAGCAGGCTAGCCTGGTGTCTGCGCTAGCTTTGGGTCTGCATTAGCAGGTGAGCTTGGTGTCTACGCTAGCCTTGGGTCTGCATTAGCAGGTTAGCCTAGTTTCTGCGCTAGCCTTGGGTCTGTATTAGCAGGTTAGCCTTGTGTCTGCACTTGCCTACTTTTCCATCTTAGACAAGGCTTCTCAACACTCAAGTACATCTTTCATCCTGTCTGGTGTGATCTCCACAGCCTTTAGAGATGCTGTGCTGGTGGAAAGAAAGTATACACTTTCTTTAATGTCTGTGGATAAACCATTAGCTCATGGCCACTAAAGCAAACGCGAGTTCAAGTTAGAATGGAAAATAAACATGAAGGAACGCTGCCGAGGCCCCAAGGACAATGTTCTCATTACATTGACATTGGATCAGAGTTTCTTTCATGTTTTGGTGTGACAGCGAGGTGGCTCTTAGAGTGCACTGCAAGGCTCCCAGCAGCCCCAAATGGAAATGCAATGAAAACACACTCATCCACGGCAATAAAAAAAAAACACCAATGCATGTCAGCATGAAGGGTAATGGGTTATTTTGATCCGTGGCATCAAAGGCGTTACTATGACAGCCCTCTGAAATACATGCTGGCACTCCGATAGCAATTGAGAGTGCCAGCATGTTGGTCCAACACCAAGTCTTTGGATTGTAAAGGAACAGGGTCCAGCACATCACGCTTCACATCTGCTTCATTTTAGTGGAGCTCCGCAGCCCTAAACTCTGCCCCTACTGGCGGCCTCACTCCTCAGCTTCAGCTGCTGTAACTCCCGACAGGGCGCTATGCAGAGAAAGGTCAGCGGCGACATCATTGTACCGTAGTTGCTTAGCGCATCGTGTACCAATCAGCCCTCTGCCATGCCTCGACAAACGCAGGATCATTCGAGAAGCCTTTGCCGTGATGAGGAAGGTCTGTGCCAAGCCAGTGCGTGTGTGGGTGTGTGTGATCTGAAGTTGTGGCTTCCCAGAGCCAGAAGGAACTCTATATGCTCCTGTCGCTTGGGTTGGTGCATTACAAGGTTGAAAAGTCACTGTGTGATTGAGCGATTGCATTCCCACATCGTAAAAAGGTACTGTCCAAAGCACACACCAGCACCAACTGATGTAGCTCGGATAAGCAGCTGGGTGTTGAACAGACTTGGCCACTTTTAAAATGTTTGGTTTTAAAATCCGATTTACAGCCTAGACGATGTTGAGCAGTGTAGCTTCCATGCGGTAACACAACGTATGCTTTAGTGACTATGCTTCTCTTGATCCGATCTGTCATTATTGATGTGTAATCATGAGGCAGCAGCATCCACCAACAGCCAAACTACTAAAAGCTCTTCATCTGCCAAGACCATACTGGGGAGGTAAATGCAATTGATCCAGCACAAGATTTTGAACAAAGACTTTCTTTGAACCTGCTAAGAACCATTTACTGGCTGCAGCAAATTAATTGCTGAATCTGGGTGGTTCAGTTCAACATAAGTCAAACGCATTTAAGTTGATTTACATGTTGCAATTGTATACGCAACCGG
Organism: Melanogrammus aeglefinus; assembly: GCA_900291075.1. NCBI lineage: Eukaryota > Metazoa > Chordata > Actinopteri > Gadiformes > Gadidae > Melanogrammus > Melanogrammus aeglefinus. The sequence continues at coordinate 65,863 of OLKM01001039.1, read as the reverse complement.
TTTGAAACTCTTAGATTTGTACTTCTCTTGCGGACAAAAGTATCAAGAGATGCTTTCGTCTGGACAGCTGGCTGCATGTTGAGGATGTACTTGTTTACCTATAGCAATGCTGTTCATCGCACAGGCTATAGGCAGACATAATGACAATAAGAGAACATCGCTAATGCGAAGCATTGGGATAGCCAATATTTAGATCAAAATAAAACACATTTTATATAATTTGATGGAAGATGTATATTTCGGTGTATTCAAAGCTGTAGACTCTTGTATTGGTAATGGAAAACTTAACTGGATTGCATATTTATCATTCAGCCAGCTTCCATCATTCATCCAAGCAGCAACAACAGCTGATTAAGAGTCATTTTGGCATTGGACTCCTAGAACTCTTTGGTCTATCTATCTCCATCCAAAAGCACAAAGAAGGCAATAGGCCAAAAGGGGAAACGTAAAGACTCAAGCAGTATGCGGAAACATCAGCATGTTTACTCAATAACTTGCTTTACCTGCTTCTTACAAACAAAAGCCTTACGTTTTAAAGTTAAGATGGAGAAAAATGCAGGAAGACGAAATCATGATTCATCAGAAAAGCCGTCTTCATTTTAGCCCGAGCCAATCTATTAATTCTCCAAATAAACTATTTCCTCCGCCCTGGGACTGGTTGCATGATCAACTCCTACACGGCTCCAATATGCCACCATCCTTTACCGATTTGTTAGGAAACAGCTAATGACTTTCTCCTTCTCCAGCCAGATAATTAAGGAAAAGTGTATTCAACACACACACACACACACACACACACACACACACACACACACACACACACACACACACACACACACACACACACACACACACACACCCACAACACACACACACACACCACACACACCCCCCTCTATGTTCTCATTTTAGTAAAAGAGAACATTAACTCATGGGTTAGGCGGACAAGGACACACCTAGTGACGTCATTTGTGGACCGGCTCATATGCCGGGCGACAGCAGCTGAGCATAGGTTCAGCCAAGCCCAATAAGGTTAACTAAATACTTGAAATGCATCAGAAAAACTAAAAAAAAACAACACTTAACGTTTTCATCAGATCCCTTAAAATAGTAAACTATACTTTTTCCTTAAATTACAATAAAGCACAAATATAAATACAAAGACGAATTGTATTCAGTAGGCAGTTTGGTATCTGTTGCACGTGAACCACAATGACGTTCACCAGAGATCCCTGACACCAATGACTCGGAAACCTTTTGTCACGGTTAAAATTAACTCCCTTCCCTCGGTTAGAACGAAGCCATTTCAAGTGGGCCGACACAACACTGTTGCTTTAAAGTCGTGTCATGTAACTCGACGCAAGCCTTTAATGAACAACCCAAAACAATATTCTTTGCCCAACCGGTACGCTCTCTCGACACCACAAACAAACACATCGAGGCACACGCATAGCATACCAACAAAGGATTCAGGGAGAAGGGAATGATTGCTGTGTGCTTTCATTGTGACAATGCTCTGGTGGGTGGTCTCGGTGTCTCTTTTTCCTTGCAGAAAGGCCGACATCCCACACGCAATCTGACGTTATGTTGATTGCCTGCAGTGTGTGCGTGTGTAGTATTGTAACTTGCGTGCATGCCAATCATGACTAACCAAAAGGAAAACATCTTGTCTTCATCTATTCACTCTAAGTAACGTGTACGAATTAAAGGACAACCACACTGACGTACACAGACAAGTCTAGTAAGTGGCTGAGCAGTAGAGAGCAACTGCAGAAGCATTCTCGGTTGGTTCACAGAAATACATTTGTTTTCCTAGAAGCTTATGCACTACCCAGTATGCTTCCTGCCTGCTGTAGAAGGCAGGTAGGCCAGGATCCATAGCAGAGTAACCTTATTATCACTCACATAGGGGTACTGTCATGTCTCTCGCATTGTACACATTGACTTTTCAAATATTGTACTGGAAACCTCAAAAGTAATCGTCTGGGCTTATTAAACAACAGGAAATCTGTGTTCACATTAGGCCTTGGTCAATTGACGAGAAAAAAAAAATCGATCACTGGTGGTTAAAACATCAATGACTGAAAAGATTAATCAAATCATTTGCGATGTAAACAGTTTGGGCTACAAAAAACAATGTTGTGTGTATCTTAATCTGTTGTAATAACAAAAGGACAACATGAAGAGACATCTTTTGAGAGATGGATTTCAAGATTTGATTCAAAATGTATATTCCAAACACGCGTGCATTCTCTTCCTCAAACAGAGGTTGACAAAAAACCATCGTCCATTGCTGCAGTGAATCATTTGTGTAAGATGCGGGCAATGGGTTCACTGGAGAAGCATGTTGACTGTCAGGTGTGACTGCAATCCTCCCTATACGGTCTGATTACAAGCCTTAATTAGAGGATAGGCCTAAGGCGGCATGTCTCAACAGAGTCACTGCCTTATCTAACGAAGCTATGTTGCAGTTGTCCGTTTCGTTGCGACGAGGCCAAAGCAAGACAGAAACTTCCCATGAGGAATCGCAAAGTAAAGTTCAGCTGGTTTATAGACATTGTGGTTTCATGGAAATTCTGCAGACTCTCAAATATTTTCAGTCAAAGTAAAGGTGTGTTGTGGTCTTTCAATACAATCTACATGTAATGCAACTAAAACTAATGCATTGGGAGATGTTGTAGTGTGTTTTGCTCAAAAGGTTATAATTTAAAGCAGTGGGGAACATTTTAATCAAAATATGTTACAGTATTTTTCTGTAGTCATTGAGTTTCCATATTGTTTTGCATTGGCATGATACAAGTAGGCATAAAGCTCACTCAAGAGAGACTGAATGTTCCCGCTTAACTGGATATTTACACATCAATCAGCAGTGTAACCTAACTGGCAACTTTTGGTTCAACATGAGCTGGCATTCATTTGTTATTAATGAAAAACACATGGTGGCATAACATGGCACGTCGTGATACGGGGAGGGGTATCACCGCAGGGCAATGGCATCCAGTGGAGTCAGCCTGGTTTCTGTTATCGACTCGTCCTCCAATTTTGATATTGTTTTCCTATTTTCTGCCGTTTTCCATGATCATTCAGGCCTGCAGGCATGATGCACGCACTTACATGTGCCGGTCAATTGTTTAGCCTCAAGCATACCCAAGCTTGCTGCCGCAATGACAGGGTTCAAGATATTTAACAAGCCATCAGTTCACAAACACCTTAAAGACCAGCATTTAAGCAGAATTAATAGCGGTGCATAGATGAAGATGCATGAGCAGGCACGCAGAATGCTGAAGTGTTGTTTTTGAAACCAAATGTGCACAGACCTCTTTTCTTAACACTAATTAACCTGCATCCTTTCAGCACTGCGAAATAACAGGCCTTGTCATGGGCAGGAGACATGTGAGTCGTGGGGGCAATAGTGGCTGTCAGCTGAAGGGCCAGCCAAGATTGCTTACCGGTCACACACAGACACAGCTACTGCTGCTCAAACCACTGCTGTCCTCAGCCAGTGACAGACGTCAAGGAAACGCTGTTCATTACCGGAGAGGCAAGTAAACTGTGGATTTAAATGAAGTATATCTCCACATGCAAGCACACGTCCATGCACCGGGACAGTGTCTATGTGCAGCGAACAGAGACCCAACAGACAGACACACCAAAGTTGGATATAACACCCGTCGGTTAAAATAACGACTTTGGTTGGCATGGTAGGGGGGGTTTGCTATTCCACCACCTTGTCAAAAGGAGCCCACAGCAGCACTCTTGTATGCCCGAGCGGGCCAACGCCCTAGTTGTCTGATTTTTTTGTCAGAGGTGCTTCAGAAACCCATCACAGTTCACCAGGCCACCCAACGTTTGAACCTGAAAATAATTGATCCAGCTGGTGTATAAGAATTCAATGTCAGAGAAAAAAGATATCCACAATCAGATAACAATGTCAATATGTATTCCGCAGCATTGAGTCTTGTATTATGCAATTAACCTTTCACTATGTGCAAAACATCCCTCAATGCATCTTAAAGTATCGCACAATGAACCAAATCGGTATGCAGTCGTTTCCTATTTATGAGCGACAGGCCAATGTAGTGAGAAAACGCTAAATCTGTGATTGTTAACATCTGTGATACATTACAAATTGTGTTATGATGAACCTCAGCTAATGAAGAGCTTTAATTGAGTTCAGAACAAGCACACTGCGGAGGCCAAAGAAAACTATGAAGTCCCCCCACTCTCTGTTACCCATCGAGCAGAACTACAATGACAGCTTTGATCTGTAAGCGAAGGCGGGCGTTGAAGTGGAGAATTGTTCTCCTTTTAAAAATTCTAAAAATGGTAATTGTGGTACTGGAGCATATTGTGCCCTCACTCCCACACCCGGATCCCCGCACACACACACACACTCATGCACCGCCCTGTCATCCAGCGAGTGACATGAAGAGTAACAGATGTTGAGAGTGGTTCTGGCACCAGAGAGCACCCAGGGAGCACTGATGCAGACGGCACCGCCTCACCGATCAGGGAGAACGAGGGAAGGATGGGTTGGTGAGAGGGAAGGGACGGATGAGAGAGAGATGTGAAAGAGAGGAGGGATGCAAAAGAGAGATGTGAGAGAAGGACTGCCAGATAGAGAAAAGGAAACGGGCGATTCGGAAAGAGGACCTTGGGAATCGCGGGGGTTCCATGTGACTGCAGACAGCAAGGCACGGACAGGCAGCACTGCTGAATATGACACCCCTGGCCCTCCCGGCTTCCTCTAGTATCCTCTGTAAACGGAGGCAGGGAGGACCCCTTCCCCTCCCTCAACTATTCCCAGATTGGTGATGACAACCATAGGCAAAGCTGGAGAGTGTAATAACAACCTGTCTTTCAGATTTGTACCAGGGCACCACAGAGGAGAAGAGGCATTGACGGTGTAGAGAGGTAGGTAGGTAGTAGTGCAGTAGGGACGGGTTGCATTAAGTGGTAACCGAGCAGCACAGCGCAGTACATAGTGGTGCGATTATTACACACAAACCAAATAGGGAAATTACAACAGAGAATTAATAATAGACCCACCCATCTTCCCCTGTACATATAATTAAAGCAGCTGCACGATGCAAGCCACGGAAGAAGAAAACCAGTGCCAAGTACTATCTATCTGATGATGGACGACTCGTTGGAAAGTGGGATATGGAGAGGGTCAGGGAGGTTTGTTAACCTCAGTGAAGACCACTTACCAAGACTTTATTATCAACCGTGGTAAACACGCACACAAAATGTGATACGCGCCTGCTCTCTTCGTAAAACCACTGCTTGTTTTGTTCCCGTATTATAAACGTCTATTTAAGCCTGGCACCCCCTCGGGAGGGAAATTGTCCTATGTAAGCCCTGGGAGCCACCTTGGGATCAGGTGACAGTCAGATCCCATGAGATCCAATGCACTGCATCCATATAAACTGGGGTGAACCGTAGGACAGAGATCATACGCTTGGCGCCACAGACTGGGTTTAACGACGAGGATTGTAAAACAAACCGTTCTTGGCAGTTGACCGTTGATAAACGAAAGATAGGGTAAAAATCCCTAATCAACACAGAGGAGATGACACAATATCAAGATAAGGCTAACCTTCATGATACAACTCCCTAATCGTCACCATCTCAACACAAAGGAGATAAAACAATAAAGAGAAGGCTAACCTTTGTGATAAAATGACTCCTGATTTCTTGATATGCCATTTTTGCTTCACAGAGGTGCCACATGATAGACCTCTGAAGGAGTATTTAGTGGTTTTGTATTTTAAAACAGGGGTCCATCAAATCTGTTGGAATATAAATGTTGAATTTAACTATTCTCTGAAAATAGCCCTCACCAAAAATATTTATCAATCAGCTGACGGTTGGTTTTTAATTGCTCCAAATATAGGCTATTTCGTGGGAAATGAAGAACTAACAACAATTGTATTTAGATTTGTATGTCGAGCTTGTAGATTAACAAGTCTCTGTGCATGTGCACGCACGAGGCAGATGGAGACAGAGATTCAGAGAAGACCCACCACAAGGGACCACAGGCACACTACCAGCATCTCACACCTGGTTCACTTACGCGACGCTGCATCCGTTTCCATGGCAACTCTTCCAGCCTGTCTTGAATTAGCGAATTAAACCTGCCTCTGCCAACCCCGCTGGCAAAAGACACACATGCGCGCACACACACAGATGTCAATATATTGTTATTTTCCGACACACAAAGACAGAGCAACACCAGCCAACGTTTTGACATTTAGGCAATCATGAAGGTTGTTGCATCTCATCGATCTAAAACAAATGCTCAAATGTACATTCATGTAAAAATCACTAAAAGCAATTTATGTTAGCAGTCCTTCCTTATGCCCAGCATCTAGTTGTTGGATTGGTTTCATAGACATGCATGCATAACATGGGATTTTGTAACCACCACTTTAAATTATGGAATTTAGCATCTCACAGCATAATCAAAAAGGTGGATCTGCTGGGACACATCAAATAATACTTGGGTCCAGGTATTATAATTAATCGTTGCTATGAAGAAGATTTCTTCAATTTAATTACCAGTGTCAGATTGTCATGCATGGTTATAACAACCAGCATAAATAATTAAGTCTTCCACCAATAAGAATCAGGCAATTTGAAATATGACAATCCCAATTTTGATCCTAATGCTTTTCCACAGACGGATTTTGTTCTAATTTGAAACAGAAATTCATATCACGCTTCCCAAAAGCGGCACAATTAGTCTACCTAATCCAAAGCAACTATCTATAAAGAAAACACATTTTAAGTCCAATGACATTCTTACTGCAACCAATGTTGTTTTACTCACAAACAACAAACACTGAGGTAAGGAGAAACATTATCAATAAAAAACGCTGAGGTCTGTCGTTAAGGCATTGATAATTCATTAGTAGCCAAAGAAACCAACTTCATCATCGTTTCATGACCTAGAGGTGAGGCAACCTGTCAGCCAGCATCCAAACAGTCGCCCAACCCCTTCAGCAACATGAAAAGAAGGCCGCCAGAGGAAACGGCATTGGGGTGTAGGGGAGGGAGTTATTTCACACAATGGCACAAGTTTTCATTTCTCACAGATCAATTGAAAGGATGATTATAAACATAATCACACTTTCAGTCCCTCGTGCGCACCGTGCTGGCGGACGTTTCGTTGCACTGGGAACAGAGTGCAGCCGCCCAGCTGTCTGTGATTACAAATGAGCACTGGGTGATAATTCAACAATGTTGATTACTTTCATTAGAATTGTATCGAAAGCAAAATCTACAGGATAATTTATTTGGTGGCCTTGTTGCCTTAACGTTTTTGTCCCAAAAAAAGTATATAAAGATTCCGAAACCGAGGATGTTGAATGTGCCAAAACCATTACTTTTAATAAATGGTAGAGCTCCTTGGATTATTTACTTTAAAATCCTATACATTATGATAATAGCAATACAATATTATATAAATCGTAACTTTCAGCACAAAAGTAAATAGATGACTGCACACAGGCCCATTTGCAGAACAGCCAACCTACTGGGACACCCACACATTAAGACTATCGAGACTGGGCCAAAACCGGCCGTTTCTGCAGGTAGGAGGTTTTTACGAGTCCCTGTGAGTCACAGCAAGAAGCTTGAGTGTATTAACAGCAGGTGTTCCCATGTAGAGGTGAGACCGTCTACATCTAGGAAATTAAGGGAACAGAGGGAGAAGGAAAGGTGGGCGATAAAGGGGGCGAGCCCAACGCAGGAGCATTTCCTCACCAGCGGAAAAACGGCAAATAAGGAATCAGCGTACCAGCCAACCAGGTGGTGCTTTAAAATGCTGTGAAGTGCGGCGTGTCTTAATACAAATCTGTAGGGGGCTCACATTTTGAAGCTGGATAAACAAGCCAACACGGCTGTTAATGCTCTCACGAATGAGCAGCACAATGAAACGGAGCAGGTAATTGCATTACACAGCTAATGATCTTATTACTTTCCTCAAGGTAAACAATCTTATGTCCATGAAAAAAAACGGTTGGTATTCACAGTATTAATCACGTATTTCAAGTATATCCAGTATTTCATAGCATATGTAGCCTATAAATCCAGAGGTAACAGCATCAGGGAACACATTTGTCTTCTGCCTGTGTATTGTCATTTGTATCTAGCAGATACAAATGACAATACACAGAAATTATGCAAAACAACGCTTATTAAAATTGAAGGTACCGCCTATTAACATTGGCGGTACCTTGGAGTTGATTGGTGTGTGTGATCCACATCTCTATCATAATGTGATGATGAGCTACGGCTTGAATATCAGAACATTATTAAATTACAACACGAGTAAAAGGACATTAAAGGTGCCAAAAGATTTTGTTCGGATCAAGTAATAATGTCCTGCAGGAGCAGAGTTTGCTGGATGGCTGAACGGACCAAGAGCCCCAAGAATACTGTTACTGTCCTCTCCGTCCACGGCCAGCCGATATAAAGACCAAGGTTGAAGGTCTTGGTAGTTTACAAATAGCCATCAATCTGGTAGGCATGTTCCAGAGAGTGGGGATTTAATCACAGGGGAATGACGGATGCATCGTGGTCCCCCATATTCGCAAATAAAGAGAGTGAACGCATCAAGAATTTAACAACCGCCCATCCATCCCTGACTCAAACACGCAGACATTAGCATTGACATAAATAAAGTTATACTTATTTTTGAATGATTGCTGAAGACAAGAGTGACTATGGCGTCTGTCTTACCTCCATTCACTGTACTACTGACTGCCTCAGAGACTTTCTGGGCCATTAAAACTAGCCTCAGAAACACAAGCCAAAACATTTTAAGTGAGCCGAATTGGGCTGACATGGTTATTACAATATGCCTTTGTTTGGTTTCATCGCACTGCCCTTTCGGATCCATGTCCTTGAGTGTGAAATAAAAACAACTCAGAAAAATAGTTGTTTTCCAAAGTCAGTTGGGTCATAGTACACCCGATGACTCGGTGCTTTAAGAACACACAAGCACAAGAATACTATTTTAAAGTGAGGCCGAATTGGGCTGACAATAATTGGATTCAGGTTTGCACACTTCTCCAGATTAATTCACTGAAAAAGCACTGGTTCGGCGTACTAGATTTGGTCACATATTCGTTTGCTCCTATTATACAAACATGGCATTTGGGCTACATGACCAAGTCTGGAGATTCCTTAACGTAGAAAAAAAAAAATGAGGCTTTGAGAACAGAGGCTCAGAGGAACCCATCATCAAACATCAGCCAGTTCAGCTGTTCAAGTCCACCAAATGATCGGCATTCGGGGTCCACACTCATGCAGCACCCCGCTGTGCCAGTCTTTTTATCGCTGCAGCTTATAGAAGTAACAAGACCAGACATGCATTTGCATACATTAGTGAACATGGACAGTTTGAGAGGGGCTGTGAGATGATACACATTCCACACGTTGCTCCACTGGCCTCTTCTTTTGAACACTTGAGAGAGAGCTTGGATTCATAGCAGTGGTACACTAAAGGAGTTCCAGTTGGACGGCCACAAAGACATCTCATATTGAAGATGAAATATAAAATGGTATCACATTTTATATTTCTAAACGTAATACAAATATTAACTGTAAAAAAAAATACTGTACAAAGATTCTACAAGCCAATTCTTTTAAAGAATATGGTTGGCCCAGGCTCCATGAAGTTTGCCTTATTACCAATATATGAAGCTAAAAAAGCGACCCCCCCTGCAGTACCTCCACGGACCCCCTAGGGGTTGCGGACCCCATGTTGAAGACCTCTGAATTAACGTTTACTGCTATGCAAGAAGCTGGGCCTAGTAGATGCCTCGATTGCAAGATAGATAAATATGACCGCTTTCTGACAAGAGGACCGAAAGCTTTAAAGGTTGTATCAGCGATGTTGGGTGACGTCACTTCCGTTTGTATTTGAAGCGAGATCCCAAACAAACAGAGCCAGCTCGCCCCTCCCTTCCGTGTTTCGTGCATCCAGTAAAAACTATCATGAACGCAGCGCAAAATCCCACAAAACCCGCCCCTTGTCGGTGATTGGTTGGAATACTATTTCTTTAGATTTTGAGTGGTTGGTACTACCATTTGTTTTTGTGTACGATTTCTGAGCATAGGCTGCCTACATGAGATGAGTTTTTGACGACCTGGGTATGGGGCGGGCAGCTAGCGGATCGCTAGAAAAGATCAGATGAATGTGATCATTTATGTTTCGGCCTAGAATCACTGATACAGCCTTAAAGCCACTAAAATATTTGCATTGCTTTACGTGCCGAAGCACAGAAGCCCACTGGAAGTGGACCTGAAGACAAATTGTTGTGGACCCTCAGTTGTTCGCCTTGCTGCAGTGTCAAACCCTTACGTTATCTCGGAGGTTAGGTGGTGGTTTTGCTCAGTTTTCTTTCGACCGACGCCACTAACAAACCTGTAAAAGCAGTCTTTCCCCAAGCAGTTAGTTTAGGCGGTAGGAATGTCTGCCAGGTTCCACAGTGTGTTCGATTTACATTATGTCCTAATGGCCCTTTGGACACCTCCAAATGACTGAGAAATGTCATGTCAATCTGTGTGTGTGTGTGTAGGTGCATGTGTGTGTAAGCTGTTGTCATTATGGAAGCTGTCAAGCAGGGAAAATGTAGTTGAACAATATACAGCCAGACTGCAGCGTGGGGTAGCATGAATGTACAGCACATGCAAGGCTTGGTGTTAATTAAAAAAATGGCACATTTTGTTTCGCGCCGCCAAAATCCACCCACAGCAAAAAGCCAGGTTCCTTGTTGGAATCAAAGTAATCATTAGCGTGGGAGAAAAGACTATGAATGTTGCATCAGCTAGACTCCCAATTACTCAGAGATGTCTTAAAGCACCACCACAGTCTTAAAGCGCCGCAAGATTGTCTCAAAGAGAATCACACATTTACCCTTCACCATATAAATATCTGACACCTGTAGAGGCCCCTTAATCAAATGCTTCTCTAATTAAAACATGTAACGACAGAGCGAAACTTGATTTCAGCATGGTCTAGCTATACCAGTTGCGCTGATGTAATATATTCAGTTTCAGATCTCATATTTAACTGTCCATGACAAGAAATAAATGCACTCACCAAATTTGCCTTGTGGCCTTAACTTTTTATCTTTAACATAAAGTTATATATGATCATATCAACTGCTGTCAAATTGACATAATACAACATAAGTTATGCATTTGTAGACCCAAATAGCTCGATTTGATCCTTGAAAGTTGCATTCATTTCTCCTCATGAGATTCGTCAACTTGTTGGAAATGTGACCTAGTGATAGCAAATGTGTCAAGTCGGCTGCAGTGATCATGATGAACACGCAAAACATCATACACACAGATGCAATGGAAACAGTTGTCAACAACAGTCTATAACCATCCTTAGCTTCGGTTAATGCATTCCGACATGACTAGCAGCAAGAGAGAGTCTTATTCACAGCCGAATGTCAAGTGTAACAACAACAAACATCGAAAAACGATTGCAGGTTATTCATTTAATATTGATGGAATGACAGGTATGAACTTATCGATAAATGAGAAGGTAATGAAAAATACAGCGGGTTTAATGCGCTACTGGCCTTGTTCCTGTGCCGGGAACCACATGTGGATGTGTCAAAATCAAAGCCAGTCAGGTTGTGTCAACATGTGACTGTGAAAATGGCTGACGACCTCCCTCTCATCCTCTCCTGGGCCAGTGCAAACAGTGGGATAGATTAGCAGTAACTAGGGCTGCAATTAACAACCCCTCTGCTTGCCCGCTGGAGACCTGGTCCAGACTCACAGACGTCCAAGCCGGCTAAACAGCTCTGTAGCTGTGTAACACCACCCACCAAAGTCTGGAGAGGAGGACAAAAAGCACTCACCTAGCTGAAAAGAGGCCATCAATAGCTAAAATAACACACATGACTCAATTGTTACCTAGGAGCGGAGTAGTACCTGAAGCGCAATGCTTTCTGAAGGCTGAAAAACACTGGCGAACACAAACGTGAACAGGCATGCCTCACACACATGGTACTCTTCCATACATTTGGATGCTCACTCACATCGACTATCTATTGGCCAAAACATGTAGAGTGTTGGGGTGCATGCAATCTCATCCAATAAAAGATGTCCAACTATGACCATTGAATACAATGTGTACCTGGAAGGTGATCAGTATCTACCTGTAACGTTGGTAAAGTCAACACATTCACTTAATTGGTAGGAGCTACAATCTAAGCACCTAGCCAGAACTTGAAGAATGGATGTGTAAAAAGGCCTACTAAGACTAAAACTGAGTTTAAACTATAAATCAAAATTGGGAGAACAGTCCCATTCATTCTTGTAGGATTGAGGAAGGATCTGTTCCTTTTTTTTTTTTAATGATCACATCAGAAACCTTCACAGTAAATATAAATATGTGCAAAGTACAAGGGCCTAAGTAAAGCAATTATCTTTGAGGATGCAGAGGCATATCTGTTGGTCTGCTAACAACCACACTGCAGTTTATAACAAACCAAGCACTACAGGACATGTGGGTTATTGCAAAGCTTTGCAGACATCAATCCACAATAAACAGCACACCATTTTGCAAGGTCTAAAGAATAAAATACATTCTAAGAGGCAGATTTGTGAAATCATACATTGTTGAGCAAGAAAATTGGGGTTCCTTGCAGAATCTGCAATGGAATTATCTGCCTTATTCCATCATAAAAAAGCTAGGCACATAACACCTAATTTAAGCGCTACCGAATGGACTCCAGGGCCAAAGTGCCCTTCTGAGGTCCCATAATAGAGTGTTGCTTTCTGTAAGAGTAAGACAAGAAATTAACCACGGCCTCCTCATTGCCCTCGTCACACCCTTAAAGAGGACGACTACGACCGAAAAGTTGAAGGAAACAAAATCGCAACTGGCCATGAAAAAAAACACTTGACACACAAATAAGCATAGGAAAAGCACGGACCACTTGACAATTTGCTTTAACAAGGCTAATATTCTAATTTGACCAGACCCAAACCATCTGCCCATGGAAGTGGATCAGAAAACGGCATGTGATCATTTGGTTGGGGGACAGGCAATCTGTCTGCTCTGTGTCAGCCCTCATTGAAAATCAATGAGACAGTTAATTTATCGCAATGGAACACCCATGGACACACTGACAACTACTGGAACTGACCTTGTTTCACATGGCCCCTGACAGCCCACTCAATGTTGCCAATGCAAAGCAAAGACTCATGGTTGGTCACATGAATATTCAGATATATGAATACATCTGACAACTTCTATTGCTTTCAACTCAAACATTTGCAACTATTCTTTAATGAGTTGCATCGGAGAAAAAAGGGGCACTCCTCTGACCTCAATGTTTCTCACGCTCAGTGTGTTTTGTGTGTAAAAGGTAAATTACATGATGCATTTTGAGAGACTTATTACAATAAAGGGTTAAACAAACCCATTTGCTTAAACTTGAATTTGCTCGAGCCCCAATACAGATATTTCCAGCACACAAGCAATCAGTGTTCAGGTGAGGCTATTACAATATAATGTTTGCCACCATGAATTGTGAGGGGTCAGTGAGATAACAAATGACAAAAGACCTACTGCGGGTTCGTAATAATTAGACATGAACTACCATGACCATTATCATTACCATTATCCCAGTGTGCAGGATGTGAGAGGGAGAGGCTGTCCTGAGGTGGCTCCTAGAATCTAGATAAATGCCAGTGGCATCAAGCCCGCCGCATCCAGCTCAATAAATGGAGGATGAGTCATAACAACCGCCAAGGCTGGCTGAAAGCACCACACCACAGTCCCATGGCAGACATTTGACACACTGGAATGCGGTGCTAATTTACCATTTGTTTCATTTTGCTTGCCGTTTCAAAATGGTTTCAAAACGCGTCATTCCGTCAACAAGTGAGCATTTACACTTTCAGCGAGGGGCTTACCAACTGCCGGAGCGTCGTATTCGTCCCCTAGTAATATTTCGGGCGCGGAATATGCCAGCGATCCACAGCTTGTCGTCAGCTTTTTCCCTGGTTGAAACTTGTTGCTGAAGCCAAAGTCTGTGAGCTTGACCAGTCCCTGCTTTTCAAAAAACACCACATTCTCAGGCTTGAGGTCCCTGTGCACCACGTGAAGGCGATGGCAGTACGAGATGGCGTGGACGATCTGGGCGAAATACTTTTTGGCCAGTTCTTCGTTCAGCCCTTCCTCGTGCTTCATGATGTAGTCAAACATGTCCCCTCCGTCGCCGAGCTCCAAGATGAGGTAAAGCTTGGTCTGAGTGTCTATCACCTCGTAGAGCCGCACAATGTTAGGGTGTTGGACCAGCTTCATGCAGCGGACCTCCTGGAACAGATGGCCCGTGGCGACCGTGTCCAGCTTGGTCTTATCGATCACCTTGACGGCCACTTTCTCCCCGGTGAAGACGTGCCGCGCCAGCTTGACCACTGCAAAGTGGCCACGGCCCAGTGTCTTGTCCAGGTCATACAGGCCGGCAATCTTGCCATCGTAGCCCCGTTTGAAACCTGCCATGGCCGGAGAGGGGGACGGGGAGAGGGGAACCCCGGCTGGAGGACGGCGCAGCTTAGTGGAGTTATGCAGGTCCAGCTTACTTCCGTTCATCTAAGGCTGTTGGCGAAACCCATGGCCCCAGCTTCCTAAAGGATAAGGACAGAAAATGCATCCATTTAATACGTTTGATTAATATCATGGATCGAGCTGTAATACATAGCTCATAGAAGATTCGGTGGGGTCTAGGTAACAATTTACTCAGTGCCATCAGAATAAATGAACATTTGCCCAGACCAAAAGCCACCCCACCACAACATAGTAAAGAATAGGACATACTAAAATAAAAAAAAACAATCAAAGTACACGTCTACAGACATATGTTCACATTGGCATTACGCCTGCCAAGAGAAACATGGCTATATGACCTACCTCAATTCACAAAATGTACCCAAAATACAAGCAGCTCGGAGCCGCAGGAGCACTGAAGACACGCGTTGGTTGTTTGACAGCGGCAGCACCTAACGTGAGTCTTAAACACTAGCCACCACGTCCGGCTGTTTCCGAGCACTACGTGAACATTTGAAGTTTAAAACTGTCAAACATAGATCCCTTTACGACAGGTTAATCCCACACATATTAGCGATACACTTTATTCTCCAAGTTATAGTACACTTTAGCAGCCCCGTACCTATGTCAGCCGCATAGAGAGGCCCAGCGACGGCTTTGAGCGCGGCTAGCTTTGGTTATTCATTGATTGGCGTTAGCTTCATGTTCGTAACCGAGTTGAGTACGAACCTGCTGCCCGGCTTAGTATCTCACCAGGCGATTTCTACCGCTATCCGATAATAACACCCTTGACGTAACGCGGGGGTGCTGTGCAACAGTGGACGTTGTCACAGAGACACAGGTGCTGCCACCACTAGCAGCCAGCTAGCAGGATTTAGCCCGTAGCGCGTTAGCAAGCTAAGGTTACTACGGCGCGCTTGACTCACCACCATCTCTGCCCCGTAATCATCAAGCCCCAGGTCCGGTCTTCAGTGCCTTGTTAAGGGCTCCGACTTGTAGGTCTCCAGTTTATGCTCTAAAGCATCACGGGCAAGACAAAGAGCAATCCCCCGGTGGTAATGACCACGGAGCTCATGAGGCGGCTGTTCTTAGAGTGGAGGTGGAGCAAGGCATCGCATCGTTTGGTAGTTGCAGCCCTCATCTGAATGGGTTGTATCCTCCCAGCCAGATCTGTTGGGCTTCGAGGGCATCATCAACCGCAGTCGGGTCTGACGTCAAGCACACGTCTCTGATCTCCAGACGTGGGGATCTGACGATGTGGTAGCCTACACCGCGATAAATATGCAATAGGGATTAATAATGAGGACACTCTCATAGTGATTTCTTTATTAAGAAACATATTGGTATTTTTGTTTAGATATGGGTATAGGTGTTTAAATACGGGTCGTATGTTTGACACGGCGATAAACGTTTCCTGAAGATGACGTTCAAGATATTCCTCTAATGTTTATTTTGGCTGATTGAAACAGGAATATTTAGAAGATTGAGGTTTCCATTATAATGAGGTTGTTTACGTTGGTTGCACGTTCCCCTAGCAGACTGAAGATGGTACTGTTGCACTGACATTGGTCGTCATTGCGCCCTATTTTCCCCTAAAATCATATTCTCATTTGAAGAGATAAACGCAGTTTATGAAATGTGGCTTTATATATATATATATATATATATATTATATATATATATTATATATATATATATATAATAATATATATATATATATATAATATATATATATATATATATAATATATATATATATATATATATATTCGTTTTATAAATTAACCATTAACTATTCTGCCACAATTGATTCATTATGCACACACTTTTTTCGACTACTCTGATATTTAAATTGGACATACCAGCTTGATATAAGCGCGAGACTACACTAAAGCCTATTAATAACCTGCTCTGGGGCTTTTCAACCATTATTTTAGTATTTAGTAAATAATTCGGTGATCAAGAAATAAAGATGTTCTCTGAAAGGATAAATCTGACCCACCGGTGATAAATAGTTAAATTTCTATCCCTATTGGTGACCTTCTAGTTGGACTTGCCCCTGCCCTCGCGAGACTTGCGATACGATATTTAAAACATCGGAGGTGGAGACTGAAAAGAGCACGAGTGGAGTCGGTATCAGGCAGAGCCGCTTTATCTGTCCTTTGACAGCTAGGCTAGCTTGTAAACAATACCTAATGGAAGCCGGCGTACCACCTGCAATGTAATGAATCAATGTTGTGTTCCCTTAACTAATACTACCTATGTTCGTGGGTGTTGCGTTCAAACGACGAGCTCTATTCGGTGGCTTCGCGTTGTGCAGGGTGCTGGATCTTCTCTGCAACATCTTGAGGAGCCGATGCTTCTGAGCTGAGCTAACCATTGTATTGCTCTAAAGAAAGGGAAACAACAGTTTCACTGGAACGCCTGGTAAGAACTGCGTATATTTTGATGGGGTTGTTTGTTTTCTTTCTGTGTGTAATACGCTCGTATCGTTAAATAAGTTTATCTATAGCGTATTTGCATACATGTGACTTCACTGGGACATAAGATGCTACCCGGCTTTTTAACGTCAATGCATTGCTCTCTCCTGGCATAAGGTTATTGAAATACTATTAAAAAATAAATAAATGAACTATCACTATACGTGTAAAGCTGTATAATAAATTGCTAATAAGTGCTTGCAAAATATTTTTAAGCAGTTGACTCGGCATGTGGAGATGTATCTTTATATATAGGGTTGTTATGCCAGGGGTTATAAAACAAATAATTGGTTAACTGCAGTAGCCTACTGTCCCTCCCTCAGTTTAATGCCAGAGTTGGAGTAGTCTTCTAGAAGGGGGAATCAGAGAAGACGCGAGAGACATGGTCGCAATGCCCTGGTAAAAACTATTTGAATCATTTAAAACACACGCATTACAACAATCAATGAACCTGTGTCTCGGAGAACGATATACATGTTCCAAGCCTGTCATGGTGTCTGTCACTGTATGTGACCTGGCCGATTACTATTCTTGACGTTCTACTTTTTTTCATGGGTCAGTGCCAAAGTGCTGTGTCGCAGATTTTTTTGGAAGATGTCCCTATTTTTTTTTTTAATCCCCTTGCCTCTGCTCCCCCCCCCCTCCATCCTACACCTAAATACATGCATGCACTGCAGAATGCCTACATCAGCCCCTTCCTCTTCCAACTGAGAGAAAGAGGGAATGATGACTGCATCATGCTGTACCCTGCTCCCCGTATGTGACAATTCAACCTAACCAACCACCAACCCCCATGTGTTAATCGAACCACACTGTATTGCACGGCATCGAAGAGAGCTACGTCACTGAGACGACAGTGCGTGTTTGTTTGTGTTTGCGTTCACAGAGGTTTGAGAAACGTATGTGTGACTAGTGGGAACGTGGGTGTGTATATAAACGAGTTGTCCTTGGACAGCCAGCTAATGGCCGTCGGGCCATTAATGCCCTCTGGTGTCACGCCGAGTGCCAAGATGCATGATAAAACTTGACGGAGCTTGCTTTAGCGCAGAATATAGATGAAAACAAATGGGGTCGCTCACTAGGGCCTGCCATCGCCCATTCGCTCTGCCATCTCTTTTGGACTGCGCAGAGCTGGTGTGTGTGTGTGTGTGTGTGTGTGTGTGTGTGTGTGTGTGTGTGTGTTGTGTTGTGTGTGTGTGTTGTGTGTTGTGTGTGTGTGTGTGTGTGTGGTGTGTGTGTGCTTGCTATGGGACAAGTCATGATAAATTTTGCTGGGCTTGCGCCACCACTGCTTCTATTCCACCCCCCGCCCTCCCTGTTTCGCTTGGGCTTTCCAGGATTCTCATTAAAATGCATTAGACTCTCCAGGCTAACCCCGAACTGCCTTCCCCCCACATCATTGGGGTGCTTATCATCTCCAGAGCAAACAGATATGCTAACCAGTGACAGTGGCAGGGACCGCGCAAATAGTATCAGGCTGGAGGGCAGCAATAAGCACAAGGCTTCCTCGTAGCTTCGAAGGTTTTTTCGCAAGTGGTGTTTGAGATTAGGTAAACAGCTTCTTAGACCGCCGATAAGTAATTGGTTGTTTTACACACTGGACAGCTAAAGATCAGTGCTTCTGTAATGCATATAAAATAAGCCACTGTGGAGCTGAGTCTATATGGTCCAGCAAAAATTGTCCCCTAATGTGAGAAAGGAGCCATATTAGCTCATTAGCCTCGACATCGTGCATAACTGGCTCTTTATTGATGATTATGTAGATAGCAGTGAAAGGTGGTAGTAGAACTGGCAAAGACAGAAAATATAATTTTGTAGGGTTATTTTTCACTGTATTTGAGTCTTTACACATAACACTTTACAATTAGGTGAAATTAATAAATCATTCATTAATGCAGTTATAAGCATTTGCTTTCAGTTAATTAACAAACAGTTACACTAATGGTGTATGTATAGTATGGCGGAATGGCATAGACGCATGAATCTAAATTGTATTCTCAAAGCTGATTGCTGACAATATCTCGATGTATCTACATTTTTTTCATGCCTTATTTGTAATACTTTATCTCTTTACTTTACCTCAAAGTATTTAGTCATTGTTTGTTTGATTATACGGTGATCTAGTAGTATTGTATCATATAGTTTAGCATGACAATAGAGTACAGAATATAGCCTCACATAGAATATGATGCTGTCTTCTTGTATTTTGAGTTTCTTCCCTTTTTAAAGTAAAAGGGCACAGGAAATGGGGCCTAGTCTTACTAGGCCACTTGTAAGTGCACTTCTATAGCGCCCTCATACCTGAGCTTGTGTCCTTTGTGTTATTCCTCTCTGTTCAGTAAGACAAAAGCCTGCTATCATAAAAGCCAACACTGTGAAATATTCATGAAGGACGCATTTGAATGCTCCGTTTCTTCTGAGCTTACTGTTAGACTTAACCAAAACTTTTCGTCGTCTTTCATTGTGTTAGGAATTCTGTTGTAAAGAAAAAATAAAGAGTCTGCAGGTAACCTAATTTTTGCTTCAGAACCTTAGTATTAGTATGCCTTAGTATTTGGAGACCTCGGTGATGCCGCCCTCCGCTAGTGTGTGTGTGTATCCCCTGTTGTAGTGGATGCAGATAAGCTGGCAGCAGATGCAGGCTTTGTGAGTAAAAGGCAAAGCGTGTGGAAGCTCACTGGAGACATGGTGAATACAGATTGAGCAGGAGCTAGGACGAAGGAATCAGGTGGTAGCTTAACAACACGCAGAGCCAGTAAGAATACAAAGACGATACACTTTCCCGGTTCCCAGCGCATAACTTGATTATATTTGGAACTACTTTTGACCTTTTTACGATATTTTATTTTCCTTCAGTTAAATCCTTACTCCCCCACACCACCTGCTAATCGCACTTCTCCTGAATGTCAGCCAAAACAACTACCAGCTACAGAAACTAAACAGATGTACAAGGAACAATTTCGCTCCCAGAATAGTGACCCCCCCCCCCCCCCCACTATTTTACATTGTCATTCATAACGGGTGATCTCTGAGCGCCGTTTGAGCTGCCCACCACCATCGGCTTTGAGTGTTCTCATGGTCTCTGCCTGCCCGTAGCTCATCTATGCAAGGCTATACAGCCTCTCCCCCACTCGATTTTCCCATGGCAGCGTTGACATTTTCGTTCTCTCTGTGCCCTGGCATGGCAGAATCACATGCATCCCCGCGGGACACAGTGTTCAGTGAGTGGGAATAACGGCTACCTCTGGTTCTGCAGCAGCTCTTCTCTCTGTTGTCCTGCTCTGTATAGATGGAGGGAGGAGGAGGAGGATTTTGTACTGAATGTTCTGTACTTTGTTATTGTCCACTTTTGATTAACAAGCTATTTGTTTATTTTAATAATTGATCAAATTTATGTAAGGGAATTTATAATCTATCACATGGAACTCCTCATATTTCTCAAGAGAGCACCTTTTGAGTTGTTTATTTTGATTAAACAGGATTTTAGGAGAGCGCACTGCGCGTACTGTTCCCTTGCAAAGCAGAACTTGTCCCAACTTTGTTGTTATTGGAAATCTATGTAAAAGAAAAGGTTACTGGAAAAATAAGTTGAAAGGGTACATTTTTTTTAAACTTGTTAAAGTAAAATCTCATGTTGTCTTCACTAATAAGAGTCAGAGTGTTCATGAAAAGCTCCACAGTTGTTGCAAGTATTCTCCGACATTGCCTCATTCTAGCTGGTTACAGAAAGGATTTTCTGCCTTTCGCTTATTTTCCTCTGTGCCTACAATCACGCTTATTGGCAAATAGAAACAGATGTGCTGGTGGACCACTCACAGCTGGCCTCTTATAGGACATAGACAAAGCATTTGTTGTCTTGTTTTTTTGAAATACTGTTTACATCCTGGACGGCAATCATTAAATCAACAGCTCTGACAAAAAAATATAAAAATCAGTTGCTTTCGCTGACCTGCAAAAAGCCTGTCCCATTATTTGATTCTTCTTAACATTCAACCCACCTGTCTGTCTACCTACCTGCTTACCTGCATGTACTTTGCCCAGGGTGGGATTTATTCAGTCAGATACTTTCAAAATCTAGCCCTCTCTGCTGCTTTCTCAAAAAATTGCCTACCCTAGCTTTAAGACTGAAATTCAAAATGAGATTTTTCATGCAGAACAAAACGAAAATATGTTTTTTTGCCAAAAACGACTAAGGCGATGATTCTATAACAAGTGAGTATTCAGTATCACATCATCTTTGACTTAAAGTTGAAAAGATAAGCAGATAAGTCAGATTAGCCGACGTTCTTCGGTGAGATTCTCTCGGTTCCTATCTAAGAGGATTGGCTGTTGGTATCGGCTCAGGTTGCTGTGTCGCCACTTGTACCTCCTTATTGGCCTTGAGATGATGTGTGGAGTCACAAAGGGGCCCCCACTTATGGGCTGGTGTGATTGAGCGAGCCGTAATTGCAATGTCAATACGAAAAAGACTAATTGTAAAAGGGTGTCAGGAGATTGGGAGAATAATCGGCGCGTATAGAACATTGAGAGAAAACGGTTGAGCTGTAGCACAGGTTTCAGTTGATCACAGCAATATGAAAACAGAAAGTACCTAAGGGACACATTTAACCTGCTGTTTGGATATATTATCTCTATGTTTCACTTATAACAAACAAGTTACAATTGTAGCAAAATGATGAAAGAGACTAAAATAATGGATGACCTTTTCCTAAAGTGTTGCAGACGCGGAAGGAGAGATACAAGTTCATTTATATAATCAGGAAAAAAGGGCAATAACCCAAGCACAGTTGAATCATATCCCGACTGTGTACAACATGATACGTTCTAATCTGCTCTATTTTTAACCTGGTTTGAGACTTCTCTGTCCCTCGTTGTGACTGCTGCATTGTGTGCACATTACACAATGTGCCTGTAGGGCAAACAGACCCTTGTCCTGCAATTGGCCAACTTTGCTAGCCTCGCTACAGGGACCAAATTAAGGAATGGAAGGAAGAGGCATTTTCAAATGCCCATTGTAGCACAGAGTAGAGGCCATTGAAAGTCATGTTCTATACAATTAATGTGGGGGAGTGTAACCTATTCATACATCTTTATAATGATTTGTCGTCCATCTATTTTGGTAGCCACTCACTTGGCTCTCTGGTTCTTGAATATGAAGATGTCTAGAGTACAGGGGTTCTTCTTTTTTTTTTTCCTCCAAAATCATTTACAGTGGGATCTATACTGACACCAGCAAGGAGGAAATGACTTAAGAAAAGGCGCGTATTATTTTCAGCTTTTCAGAAGGACTCAGAAGGAGGGTTGTCTTAGTTACAAAAGCACCAGCGCTTTCTACGTCTTTGGAATGACCGGCTATTATTGGATTTCATCAGCCTTGACTCTCTTCCTCATGCCGATGTGTTTATAAAGCATGCTTCAAGTACCGTTGTTTACTCAATGGTTGTATGTTTGCATAATCTATTATTGTATTTGTATAATGCCGTTATAATAATACCATAATGCAATATTGAATTCAGGGCGGGCTGCTTCCCCCATGTTTGCTTTATCGCTTCCACACACTAAATAATGTCTCTTCCTTTCGCCCCCCTGCTCTCCCTCCACACCCCCCCCCACATCCCTCTCCATTACCTCTCCACATCCCACTCCCATTACCTCTCCACATCCCATTACCTCTCCACATCCCACTCCCATTACCTCTCCACATCCCACTCCCATTACCTCTCCACATCCCATTACCTCTCCACATCCCACTCCCACTCCCTCTCCACATCCCACTCCCCTTACCTCTCCACATCCCATTACCTCTCCACATCCCACTCCCCTTACCTCTCCACATCCCATTACCTCTCCACATCCCACTCCCATTACCTCTCCACCCTTCCCCGTTCCCCCCGCTCTCCCTTCCCAGCAGTCCGGTCCTCTGCTCTGCGGCGGATGTCTCGGCGCCCGTTCCAGAGGCCGGAGGTCGGTTGGCTACAGGAGGTGGAACCCCAGCAGTAAGTGATGCGCGCGTCGCTGGCGGGCTGCAGGATGAGCGTGGGCGCGCTCCTCAACGGGCTGCTGGTGTCCGTGGTGGCGGCGCTGCTCTGGAAGTACTCCAAGCTGAGCGAGCACGCCACCTCCCTGGAGGAGGAGCTGCACCTGACGCGCCAGTCCCAGGAGCTGTCGGAGGGCCGCATCGACTACCACGCCGCCCTGCTGGCCCTCCAGGAGCACGGCACGCGGATGGTGTGCACGGGCAAGATGCACACGGACCGCATCTGCCGCTTTGACTACCTCTGCTACTGCTCCGAGGCGGAGGAGTTTGTGTTCTTCTACTCCAACTCATCCGTCATGCTGCCCAACCTAGGGCCCCGGCGGTTCCAGCCGGCGCTGCTGGACCTGTCCTCGGTCGAGGACCACAACACCCAGTACTTCAACTTCCTGGAGCTGCCCGCCGGCGCGCTCAAGTTCATGCCCAAGCCCGTGTTCGTGCCGGACGTCACGTTGATAATGAACCGGTTCAACCCCGACAACCTGATGCACGTCTTCCACGACGACCTGCTTCCCGCCTTCTACACCATGAAGCAGTACCTGGACCTGGACGACGAGGGGCGGCTGGTCTTCATGGAGGGCTGGGGCGAGGGCCCATACTTTGACCTCTACCGGCTGCTGAGCGGCAAGCAGCCGCTGCTCAAAGAACAGCTGAAGAACTTCGGAAAGCTCATGTGCTTCACAAAGTCTTACGTGGGGCTGTCCAAGATGACCACCTGGTACCAGTACGGCTTCGTCCAGCCACAGGGCCCGAAGGCCAACATCTTAGTGTCGGGCAACGAGGTCCGGCAGTTTGCCAAGATCATGATGGAGAGGATGAACATCACCGGGCAGGAGGACGCCGCCAAGGAAGGAGACGGTACCGAAGAGGAGCAGGAGAAAGAGAAGAGGGAGGATTACATCGTGGTGTTCTCTCGCTCCACCACCAGGTTGATCCTGAATGAGGCGGAGCTGATCATGGCACTGGCCCAGGAGTTTCAGATGAGAGTCTTGACGGTGTCTCTGGAGGAGCAGTCGTTTGCCAGCATAGTGCAGGTGATCAGCGGCGCCTCCATGCTGTTCAGCATGCACGGCGCTCAGCTCGTCACGGCACTGTTCCTGCCCAGAGGGGCCGCCGTGGTGGAGCTTTTCCCCTATGCGGTGAACCCAGAGCAGTACACCCCGTATAAGACCCTGGCCTCCCTGCCGGGCATGGACCTGCAGTACGTCTCCTGGAGGAACTCCATGGAGGAGAACACGGTCACCCATCCGGACCGGCCCTGGGACCAAGGGGGGATCGTGCACCTGGAGAAGGAGGAGCAGGAGCGCATACAGGTCAGCAAGGACGTCCCCAGGCACCTGTGCTGTCGGAACCCAGAATGGCTTTATAGGATCTACCAGGACACCCTGGTAGACATCCCTTCACTCCTAGAAGTGCTCAAGGAGGGCCTCAAAACCAGGCCCAACGTGAAGAAGAACAAGGCGGCCAGCACGGTTCACCCGGGGCGAGTCAGGGAACCCCAATGCCAGACCTCGGTCCAGGCCACCAACGAGGCCAAACTCACAGTGTCCTGGCAGATCCCGTGGAACCTGAAGTTCCTGAAGGTGCGCGAGGTGAAGTATGAGGTGTGGATACAGGAGCAAGGAGAGAACACCTACATGCCTTACATCCTGCCCCAGCTGAACTACACCTTCTCAGAGAACATCAAACCTTTCACCACCTACCTGGTCTGGGTGCGGTGCATCTTCAACAAGAGCCTTCTGGGTCCTTTTGCAGATGTTCTCATGTGTAGGACCTAGTCGAAAAAAGACTGCTTTAACATGATCCTGTGTTGTTTCACATGTGACGATGAACCTTTTTCCAGGCAATCAAATGTTGGGAAAATGACACTTTGCGATGAGATTTGAGAGGTGGATGCTGGTCATGTAGTATGTGGAAATGGTAGCACATTCCCATCCTTAGAAAAAAAAAAGAAGATGAATAGGATGAGGACTAACTGTAGATGACCGCAAAGACCGAACACAATACCATTAGGGGTCTGATTATGAATGCAGACATGAGGTCTGTGTCACCGTATGAAAGGAAGAACACGTGTGTTGCTATATCTCTAGTCAAGATGAAATCATTGACAGATTTATTTATGTGCAAAATATTATATTACATTTTCTAGCGGTTGTCAGAAATTTGATCCAATACAGTATCTTTTTACAGTATGCAATGTAGCTTTTTGTTGTAAGTGTGTGTGTGTGTGTGTGTGTGTGTGTGTGTGTGTGTGTGTGTGTGTGTGTGTGTGTGTGTGTGTGTGTGTGTGTGTGTGTGTGTGTGTGTGTGTGTGTGTGTGTGTGTGTGTGTGTGTGTGTGTGTGTGTGTGAGAGATGTTGGTGTTGACAGTTAGCTTGTGATACCCACGGTTCTGTTGGATTTTCCTTTTTATTTCGAATCTTGCCAAAGTAATCTGCCAACTTATCAACTATGTAGTTATTATTTTATCAAGGTTTCACTGTCTTTGAGCTCAGATCTTTTCTTTAACTAAATTAATCCTGCATAAACTAAATGATTAACTATATCTATTGTACCCAATTAACACTGTTAAAAAGATATCAATTGAAATTCAGTGAAGTAATATAGGTGTGTAAAAGGAGTTCGATGTTATAAAATGATACTAGGATAAGAAAGCCTCACATCGCCAGACCAATGCAGTCGGGAACCTCTCGGTTAATTTACTATTTCCATGGTCTGTTATTAATGTTTTTCGACCTACCTACCAACAAAACGTGGGGCAAATCCTGTGGCCATATTTGGTCTTTATGAATATGCCTCACCGGCGATCCCATTGAGTGCTTCTCTGTTGAGTCCTCATGTCAAACCCGCCCAGATCAAGGGTGTGATTGGCCTGGTCTAGGCCAGGTCTACTGGAAGATAATTCTGTCTGAACGGGAGGAATTGACCGTCAACCTTGGTCGTAACCCAGCGTTTTAACTTTTTTTTTTTTACCTTGTTACTTTTTAACAGAAAATGATTACATTAGGCTACTGTTCCTTGAAACCTTTAACATAAGATATATCATATTTATAGTGATCTCCATGCCTGTGGTCTACACCAAGTATTTCTCTGAAAGTACTGGGGGGTAAAGGTGAACACACTGAAGAGTTTTGTTATTGCAGTTGTTTTGCACATCTTTTGTGACGCGTCCAATGTTCCTGGCTGGATGTAAGGCTAACGTGGACGTGATGGTCTGCAAGTGGCAGTAGAGAGTAGTAGTAGAGATCATATGATCAGAATAACACGTTGAAATCGAAACACTGCCTCACTAACATGCTATGTTTACTTTTATATGTGCTTGTATTGTATTTATTTCATTTTGTTATAAATTGGTCATTTTTTCATGACCCATATCCTTAGGTTCTAACAATAACCCGATTCATAGTTTTGTAGTTCCACCTGTTGGCCAATAGGCTGCAGGGTATTCTTATTAACATATATAATTTGAATCAATCATTCTTTCCTTTTATTTTGGCAAACTCGATTTTAATTTATTTTAGTTCCAAGATGCTATTTCATTGTTTGTTAAGTTGTAAGACAATATTTATTTGAAATTGTTGTGAAAAGTTGATGTTTTTAAACATGTGGGTGTATTGTTACTGATTTGTGACCTTAGCCCACGTTTAGAGAGACCATTGTTGTTTTCTACATTTAACTAAGTGTAAGGGATGCTTTTTGGTTTAATTGTGATTTGAATAAAGAAACTATTTCTTATTTTATGCAGTACTTAGTATTTTATTCAGCAGTTTCTACAACAATGGACTATTATGTAGGATGGCAATGGAAGAATTAGCCAAGCTGCGAATTTCCGTCTGTCACCGTCACCGGCATATGAAAATACATCAAAGCAGAAGCAGAACAGGACCTGCAGTTTAAAAAAGACACTTTTACAGTAAAATCAGAAATGACAAATACAAACAAACATACATCTAGAGAACCACATGCCGACGAATAACAAAATTGCAAATAAATATAAGTATAGACAAACGCAGCAGACAAATTGACACATAGAACGACATTGAACAAAAGCAGGCCGTATAGCAAGCAGCAGCAGAAAAGGATAAGTGCGGACATGTGTATGTGTTCATCATCCATTGTTTAAATAGGTTACTGTAAGATCTATTAGTGTTTCGATGTCTGATGTGATTTGGCATTATGTAACACTCTTGAACCTCACAGACCAGGATGGCTTGCCTGAAGGTACGTTTCCAAACCGGAATAGTGCAATCTCCTCTTACAGAGCCATCCTACTGACATGATTAGTACTGGTTCTTCTGCTACAAGTGGTGGTGGAGGTCAGAAATGGGGTACTTTGTATCCCAAACATAATTCTGCATATTCTATAAGGTCATCCAAAACTGTGAAAAAATGAGATTTTAGAATTTGGCAGTGATGGAAGAGCCTTGATATTTTCATCTTGTGCGTAGAGTGGTTTAATCATTATGACCAACCAACCAATGGGCATCAGAGTCAAAGTCAAAAAATATATTTTCTTGAAGAAGTATGTGTAGGTGTAGGCAAGGAGGTTGCATAAGTGGTGGTTATAATCAAAGTTACCTGAAGGTTTGAAGTCATTCAAAATGAATCACACCCAATCATCCATTTCTATCCTGATTTTTGAGAGGTGTGGAGGAGTTAGTTTGACTGGTGTGTGTGTGTGGTGTTGTGTGTGTGTGTGTGTGTGTGTGTGTGTGTGTGTGTGTGTGTGTGTGTGTGGGTAGGGGGCGGCCTTCTTGCTGCAAGATAGAAGAGAGAGCCCTCTGTGAGGTGACCTGCATGCATTAGTCAGAGCGCCTCCGTTCAATAGAGTCGATGGGGGGGGGGGGGGGCTCATTGTCAAAGGCAACGAATTATTGCATTTTCTCTGAGCCATATCGGATTGAATAAATCACACATAATAGAAAAACGGTTCTCATCAGAAGTTTTGCACAAGTTCGGATGCGAGGGGTGCGTTGGTGTTAAAATGAAAAACGGTGCAGGGAGAGACACATTAGCCTCCAGCCACACTCTGCATGACTGGATGCGTGCCGACATGACATTCTGTCCCATTATTATGATAGATGGATTATTATTGAACTATCTTCACTTTGAAATGAATAGCAAATCAAAGAGACCATGTGGTGAGCGTTGAATGCATGTCCGTAGTAGTAGTTCATGTGAGTGTTATCTGTAGTTGAACAAAATGAAATTAGTGTTTTACCTCTTTCTTATGCAACGATTTCCATGTAAGCCATTACTGTGTCCGTGGTCGTCTCTGCAAACTTTCATCGTGGGGGGGGGGGGGGGGGGGGTACAGTTTAATCGTTTCCCACAGAATCTGTAAAATACTTGAATATAAAATGACAAGTGAGTGCGCTATCCAAAGTCAAGACCAAGCAGGGCCATAAGATGCTCCAAGATAACATGAAGGAGGTCAAAGCCCCTCTTTACCTTCGCTTGTGTGTCTCTCTCCCCCTCTCCCTCTCCCTCTCTACCCGTCTCTCTCTCTCTCCCTCTCCCTCTCTACCCGTCTCTCTCTCTCTCTCTCTCTCTCTCTCTCTCTCTCTCTCTCTCTCTCTCTCTCTCTCTCTCTCCTCTCTCTCTCTCTCTCTCTCTCTCTCTCTCTCTCTCTCTCTCTCTCTCTCTCTCTCTCTCCCCCTCTCCCCCTCTCTCTCTCTCATAGCCTCTCAAAGTCTCTTTACCCAAAGCAATTTTCTGCCAGTTTAATTGCACGGACAAGATGCTGTGTGACAGCCCCAGATGGGCGGCACTCGGCTAAGTGACAGTGGGCCCCCCCTCCCCATTGAGGGGCTGCTGGTATTGGGGGGGGGGGGGGGGCTGGCAGAACTAACAGTGAAGAGAGCGATGCAAAGGCATCATTTGGAATTGTGTGTGTGTGTGTGTGTGCGTTTGTGTGTGTGTGTATGTTTGTGTGCACGTTTGCGCGCGTGTGTGTGTGTGTGTGTGTGTGTGTGTGTGTGTGTGTGTGTGTGTGTGTGTGTGTCTGTGTGCGTGCGTGCGGACCATGAGTATGAAATTCAGTAGAAACCCGTGGCCTAAAACGTCTTGCATGCCAATAGATTAAGTGAGGAGTCATGCTTCGTTTTGATGAGCTCAGGTCCCGGGGAGGGTATGATATTCATTTTCATAGAGTCCATAACTGGAATGCCACCCCAAAGAACCTCCACTCATTATCACTAAGGTTAAGAATAATTTGGAATCACCTACGCATTATCTCACCTCTTCACCGGGGGTGGCAAACAATGTTTGACATAATTGCACTATTTTTCTCAAGAAATCTTGTCAGCTACAAACTTGATTAGACCATAAATAGTTAGTTAAACCAATAACTGGACCTTTGACTGGAACCATAGCTGTAAGATAATCTGTAATAACTCATAAGATATTCAGTTTTGTTTCTGTAATAGTATTATTATATATGGGACCAAAGACCAAACATTAATATAATTGTTTGGCAGATAATGATTCATGAACGAAACACCTTTGAACATTGTTTTAAGGTAAATGTAAATAAATACAGAATTCTCTCTGTTCAGATGGTGACAGGTTCCACAAAATGCTTTAATTAAATGAAAGCATTTCCCCTGAAGTTGTGCATCATAGAACATAATGAGCTCTCTCTTATTGTTTTCTTTCAATAATAACTAACCCTGTTAAGTCTATTCCCAGAGCAGAATGTGTGAAAGAAAATGGGAAATGAAAAACTGTTGTTGTTCTGTTATGGAGTAAGGATGTGGTTCCAACTGACAATAATAAACAACAATGACTTATTACGTGACCATATGGATGGTTTGGTGATCCTTTTTAAAATTGAATTTTATTTTGTGTTATTTGAAGGTATCAGGAATGGAGGGAGTAAAGGAATTCATAGCAAACTTAACAATTTCCATACTAAGTTGTTTATCAAAATATAAATCACCTATCGCCAATTCCCGACTGGGAGACTCGGATAATACTTACCCCATCTCGCAAGATTGGCCTGGCCTGGCCTGGGAACCAGACAATATGCAAGCCCATGTTTTATTTGCTCTGGAACATGCGTCTGGCCCCCTCCCGTTCAGACAGACTTCCAGCCAACCTGGCCCACGTCTGGGCCTATCACAACCGTTTATCTAATAAACGGTTGCGAACGGTGAGAGTTCATGCAATGACTCTGAAGAGTTGCTGTGCCATGGGAGCCAAGTTGAGGCATTTTCATAAACAATCAAGATGGCTGTCGCTGATGTCTGGTTTCGTGGCTCCGATCGGTTGTAGGTCCCTCCGATTGCTTCCAGAGGCATTTTGGTATGAGCCCTGTTGATATTTCCCCTTGGAAATTGGAAATGAAACCGAGAGGTTTCAGACTCGTACGCATCTGCAAATTGGTCTGGTGATGTCAGACTAGGTCTGGCCTTGATTCGTTACCCTAAAATATTTAAGGGTTGTTTAACAGTTAACACACACAACTGAACACCCTGTCCTTCTAAAGAGCCGCAGCTACCAACCGAGTATAGCTCAGAGTTTAGCGCAGCAGAGAAACAATTTGCTGCCGGTAGGTGACGTGAGGAATTAATCTGCATGTGTTTGATGTCAAAGTTGGATCTCAACAATTTATCCTTTTTTCTCACTTTCTTTATCTCCCTATCTCCTGCAGCTCTTTCACTCCTCTGTCTCATCATTCTCACGCACACACACATACACATACAATTACAAACGAATAAGCACACACACACACACACACACACACACACACACACACACACACACACACACACACACACACACACACACACACACACACACACACACACACACACACACACACACACACACACACACACACACACACACACTCACATACACATACAACCACAAATGAATGAGCACACAGACACACACACAGAGCAGATGCGTCGTGGCTTTGAACTCGCAATCAAGATCCTCCGTCTTCTTCTCAGAATCTTTTCCTGGGCCCCTTTGATCGGTGTTAAAAGGTTAAGGTGGCTTCAGAGTTTTGCTACAGCTCGAAGGGTAAAGAGTTCACTCTCAGGCTTACTCATTTTACGAGGAAAGTTTGCTATTTAAATTGCAGTTTATGACATGCCATGTTAAACCTTGAATCTTATATTATGATCAAATAAAATATTACATATTTATTATTTGAGCAGCGGGAAGTATGCACTTTCTGGGTCTTGGATTTGGAGTCATTTGAGTTAAATTAGCCTGTAAGGAGGAACTGTCATAATATTTGATCATCAAAAGCATTTCAGGGAGAGAGGGCTTAATGTGGGCGTCTTCATCAGCACATGGACCCACAACGACCTCTGAAAGACTGAACTACATTTTTAAATGGTTTCATCGTTTGACAGACTCAGTGATGAAAACTCAGACTGCTCAGATCTGAATATATTCGGATAATAGGATGTGGAATAGCTCCTGGGAGAATTAAGAGAAAGATGATCAAAACAATAGAGATACTGCAGTTTGACGAGTTTCAAGCTTCGACGAGCGTCCTCCTCGTCCCATTTCTAAACTCAAATAATTCATGATTCACTCAAAAGGGCAGTGTGTTAAACTCTCAACGCCATCCTTCACACAGCCCAGCCGCGTGCGTAACCAGAATTACAAAACACTCGTAATCACTTGCAGTTTTTTTGCAACGGGCAGCGCCCCATTCCTCCTGCGGTCGTTCATGTGCGCCTTTTACAAAGTGCTCAATCGAGTGAGCGTGTCCGCGCACGTCCTAGTTATGACACTGCCTGTAACTAAGGGCGGATATCGCTGTCAAGAGTACAGCGATATCAGGGGGAAGCTGTCAATGGGGGAAGAGAATGGGGGGAGGGGGGTTGACGAAGTAGAACATCCTCACCTGGTACCCTGTTCTCTCAGTGTTCTCCTCGCCGCAGTTTAATTGGAACATGATAGGAGAGCGGCGATGCCTTCTCTCTTTTACCCGCTCCGATGGCACGCATTTCCTCGGGCTCGCGATTAAACCCGCTGACCTTCTCTGACTAATGTATTTCCGATGCTGTGCTGCACTCCCGCTAAACTTGCAGTCCCCCCCCTTCAGGGAACGCCTCTCTCATTTTTTCGGGTCGATGTACGACAGCGCAAGAGCTCGGAGGGGAGGGAGGAGGGAGGCAGGGGTTTGGAATGAAAGTGACCCGATATGGACGTCTCCGTAGCTTATCCATCATTCGGGACGTCGGCGGCGTGTCCACTTTATCCTCGTCTGCGCGACCTGATTATTCTCCCGCGACGGTCCAGACTGATGGATGACTGCTTGGAGGCTTTTGTCCAAACCCAATTGGGGCCTTGCAGAGAAGTATAGGGATACCGACTCGTCTGAAGGTTTCAGGCGCCGCAAGACAGGGGTCGCTTTAGCCCCCGTGGTGAGCCTCCACGATAGACACATATGTTTTTGAATGCTCAATAGTCAACATCAGCTAAGGCAGCAGCAGCATGGAGTGTAACAGACAAGCGCTCCAGATGGCACAAGTTGCAGTTTATTGTGGCTGCAATTGGAAAGGAATAAACAAACTAAACCTTCAGCCGTTCCCCAGTCCTTCGGGGTGGCTCGCTCCTTCCACCTCTCGTCTCAGGGTTTTAAAGCGAAGACAGGTGACTAGTACATTGCCAACACCTGCCACTTACTCGTCTGTCTTTCATTCAGGTCCCGAGAGCCACGCCCTTTCCAAACCCCCCCCCCCCCCCTCTTTAGCCAGACCCTAGCCACCTCCGCACAGCAGCATTTGGAGAAACAGACCCCCCTCCTCCTCCCCGGGCTCTACGGGAAACGCCGCTTCAATTCCGTTTCTATAAGCGAATCCAGTCTCACTGATGGCTAATCAACAAGGGACCGGTCGACCCCATCAGCCAATAAGAAGTGATGCATGCATTAGCATGTGTTTAACCTAGAGACAGAGTCATCTCACGCCAACCAATGAACAAGGGGCTCGGGGGTCTCCTTTAAGTCCTCTTTGGTGTGTGCGTGCGCTGCTGTACTCTCGCCGACCTCAGTGTTCCTCCAGAGGTAGACATAGGCAAAGAGAAGGGGCTCTGATGTGTTTTTATCCGAGCTTGAAACAGTGTTGTGTGCTCAGAGACACAGAGCTGGAAGGAGGAAAGAAACAAAATGGTCACCCAGGCGTCATACAGGATTGCTTTTGGTGTTTCATGTCTTTCTGCAGGACTCAAACATGATGGACAGCCATTCTCTGGCAGAGTTTTGCCTAACACATCCGTGGCCTGTGTTCTGTCACTGCGGATTGCTTTTGACCCGAGTCGATTACTTGGATTTGTGTGTTCTCTGCAGGGCAAGCAGATCCATGCTCCAAGGATTTGCTGTTTAATCTTTGGATCTGCATGATTGCAGTTCAGTTATTGTGTGTTTACGCCACGAGAATGACCTAACTTCCTGCAAGGCCAAGCCATTAATAATCCAACTATTTGTTTTCACTCACAAGGAGGCAGAGAGGAATGTTATTTTTGGACAAACTGTTTATAATATCGTCGAAAAACAAACTACTTCTGAGTCGGGTTTGAATCTAAGAAATCCTTTCTATAAATGGATAGAGGATACACCAGATCCACTTGCTGTACAATTGGTTTGTCTTTCTTGGTCATAGTTGACCTGATACACCCGACATGCTAGAAAACATCAGTTCAACTATCAAAATACCCGTTTTTACCTTCATTACTGTCAAGGATTTGTGTTTTTGATGTGCCGTATGTAATATTTTCCAAGTGTGTCAAGCATAGGTTGTCTGTTTTCCGATGTGCTCCTGTGTTGTATTAGTATTCCCCCTGTCTTATTTTTTTTGTCATAACAAATTGCTCTGCGCTGTCACTCAACATTTGCCCGACTCCATGGGTTTGTTTCTCAAAGTCAAACCCCAAACACCCTCTCCTCTTCATTCACCTTTTCCTGTTCGCCATCCATCATCCTTATGCGTTCCATCAATCGCACGCCATCCGATCCGACTCCTCTCTTCTCGCATCTCTTTCTCTGTTTCAATTCTGTCTCTCGCCTGAGCCCGCTGAGACAGCCCAGCGGCCGCGAGTATCAGCATAAATAACGCATGAGTGGGTGTAGCGTTACTGTGGGCACACACATCGCACGCACGCATGCACACACAGACACGCACACACACACACACGCACACACACACATACGCACACACACACACACACACACACACACACACACACACACACACACACACACACACACACACACACACACACACACACACACACACACACACACACACACACACACACACACACACACACACACACACACACACACACAATCACACTATAACACTACTCCTCCCTGAGAGGAAGGATGGGAAGGGATATCCCTGGAGATCATGTTCAATTTTTGTTTAAAGGAAGGGAGGCCGCAATGTCTGTCAAAGCAATTTAAAATCTCCAGAATATACAGTATATATAATATATACATGTTGAGATGAAAGCAGAAGGTCATGCAAAGAACAACCGCCAACAGTAAGCGAGGAGCAGTGGTCAGGGAAAACGGTGAACGCTCATGCACTGACTCGCTGGCGCATGGTGTAACCGAGCTACATGTGGTGTTCTGGATGGTTTGGGCCGGTCCGTCTGTCTTGGTTGTCCAACTATCTCTCTATCTGTTTGTCTATCTGTCTGTCTGTTTGTCTCTATAACTCTATTTTTCTATCTATATCTATGTGTCTTTATATCTATCTATCTATCTATTTATTTGTCTGTCTCTCTGTCTGTTTGTCAATCTATCTGATTGTCACTAAAACTCTCTATCTTTCTATCTATATACTGTATATGTTTTTCTATCTATCTATCTATCTATGATTTTATATCTATCTATCTATCTATCTATCTATCTATCTATCTATCTATCTATCTATCTATCTATCTATCTATCTATCTATCTATCTATCTATCTATCTATCTATCTATCTATCTATCTATCTATCTATCTATCTATCTATCTATCTATCTATCTATCTATCTATCTATCTATCTATCTATCTATCTATCTATCTATCGCTCTTTCTCTCTCCCTCTCTCTCTCTCTCTCTCTCTCTCTCTCTCTCTCTCTCTCTCTCTCTCTCTCTCTCTCTCTCTCTCTCTCTCTCTCTCTCTCTCTCTCTCTCTCTCTCTCTCTCTCTCTCTCTCTCTCTCTCTCTCTCTCTTTCACTATCTACCTATATATCTATCCAACCTATACAATAATATTTTATAGGTTATCAGGCTTTGTTAAGATATATAATTAATACATATTAGATATTTTCTCAGGCCTGGCATCCCAACTTTCACAAAATAGTCCAAAACAGTTGCAACATTTGTCCCTTGTTCCATGTCCAACAAAATATGAATTTTTGTTGTATAAGTTGCCAATTATATCTTGCATTGTCAATTGGGATTTGGTAAACAAACATGGAGCCTGGTCTATGGTATGACAGCATCTCCACAAACCCAGAACCCTCAAATTGTTCCGGCCAGTTGGCTATGATGTAAACCATGTAAACACACTGCCAGGTCCCAGTACACTCATTACCATGACAACCAATGCGGACAGGCCAGACCTGCCATCAAGTTGTTACGCCGTAAAAAATTGTCTACACTTAACATTCAAACTGGTCAAAATGTACAGCCAGACATTTATCTTTAATTACAAAGTGAATTTTCAGCAAGCCAGATTGGCCTTCATGAGTCTTAACTTTGCCTAAATACTTACTAATAAAATGACGTTCTTGGCTTCAATGCGGAGGATGATTTTCAGGGCACACACAGGGGCATAAATCAGTTGGGAGTCTAATGATAAAGCACTGCTGAAGACAGAGAGAAGACAACGCCTATTGTGAGGCTTTCTCTCATCCCAGTGCAGTTGACTAGTTCCAAATTGGCAACTCCATCACAGCCAGCTACAGTAATACTTTCCACTGTGAGGGGTATAAACAAGGAGAGAGAAAAAGATTTAGTCCTTTAGTTTTCATCTGGACCCAATATTACATAGTTTCCACTAAACACAGAGCCCTTATATTCTTCCATTGCGTCAATATTTGTAGCACTGTGTAAATTAATCCAATTGCAGGTCTAAACATTCACTGTCCTAATCGACTCGTAAGCACAGAGACTGTGGTGTAATATCTTTTTTCTTTTCCTACAGAAGTAAAGGGTGCCGCGAATGGAATAATGAAGAGAGAGCGAGAAAAAGCTGTTGATGGGGGCGGTTGAGGGTGCGGTTGTGGGGGTTGTGGGGGTTGCATCGGGTGGCGGAAAATTACAAATCAGACGCAATTTGTATGCTTCACACCGACGGCACACTTCTCTGCCCTGTTACGCTGCAGGTTTTTAACCTTGAATTTACAAATAAGCGTTGATCGTTAAAAAAAAAAGAAGGCAATTTCAACCCTAATACTTTTTGACGAGAACAAAACGGGCAGATGAAATGAGGCAGCTCTATGAGGCAGCTCTATGAAAACACTTAGGGAACAGACAGACGGACACCGCCGACGGCCAAATGGAAGAACAAAATGGTGCCATAAAGAGATGGGTGGAGGAACACTAAACTAAGAGGGAGGGCTCACTAGGGGAACAAGAGAGTAACCACCATCAGGTGCTAAGATGGCAGAACGCTTTCTCCACATCCAACTCCAAGTCTGTTGGCCCAGCTCATCCTGCAGACATTGGTCTTGGAGTGAAATCCAAGAAGGACAGACAGACACCTGGCAGATGATGGGACAGGGAGTTTTGCATGCAGAAGTCCTTCAAGTTCCAGGACTGGAAACAACTGAGAACTGTCAGAAAAAAATGTTTGGCGGCAATTTCAGAGAGCAGTCTTAGAATCTGCTGAAGTGTGTGCTGAATCCCAAGCTTCAGGGCTGTGTTTCTTTGGCTCAGGGCAAGCCTGTCGGGGAGGCTGAAGTGAGCTGATGTTAGAGGAGTGCTCAAGAGCTGTCAATGAGCGTCAGTGTTGGCAGGAGGGCAGCCCTGTGACAATGTCTAAGGAGATTTGGTACTGGAGGCGCTGGGAGACAGGTAGAGGCTGCAAGAGCCCAGAAGAGGCTTGGCAAAGACTTTTTTTTTGGAGCACAAGCCGGAAAAGGCAGAGATGAATGAGACTGCCCTGCCCGGCTCATACTGGTCCACCAAAGCACACCACGGTGCAGAGAGAGAGAGAAAGAGCAAGGTTAGGATTGCCAAGTGAGCTTGTGACGAGAAGGTGTTAGACAGAGTCGGGAACAAAACCGATGGTAGGTGGTGGAAACTCTTACCTGGATCAGACTAAGGGAATGAATCAGGACTCATTAACCCTTCAGAAACATGACGTCACTTTTTTTCCCCCGTTAGAATCGTAAGGAGGAGCCACACGGATGAGGCCAAATGGATGAGGTATGGTACATTAAAAAAAAAAAGATTTATGTAGCGTGAGGTGGATGTGATTTGGTGGAGAAGAATGGACACACCAAAGGCATGAGGCACTGATTAATGTGAGTCCGACCATCAACTGCCTGTTTGCGGTTATCAGGGTGGAAAGCAGGCAGGCTTAACCTTCTGGAACAATCTTTACCCCCCCCGCCCTCCCTTCCCACTCCCCCTCTCTGGCTCTCTACCATGACAACATAATTACTTGTTGATTAGCCTTGACTAGAGAGTGTATCAATACCGTTTTAATTGCTCAAGGGTTGTGGCTGTGCAGTAATCACCAGCGGGGGTGGTGGTGGGGGTGGGGGGGGGGGGTGATTGAGTGCAGCCAATGACTGGAGCTGTAATCGGTTCAAGGAGACAGGATTAAACCAATCAGTTTGCTTTAAGCCGGCTGAGACATGTTTGCTATCAGCGAAAGGGAATATGTTCAGGATTAAATGAGCAAAACTTGTGAATCTGTCGTGGCAAAGTGTGGCTTTCACAGAAATGGAGAGTACTGTCACAGAGCAATAATTTAAGTCTTTATCGTTGCTGGGACTGGGTACGGAAATGTAAAAAGTTTTTTTTTACCAAGTATGACCCTGGTAGCCATTGGTGGGTGGTCCCTGTACACTGTTAACCGGCTTTACCTTCCACACATTGTAAAAAACACTCCATGTCTAATCGCTATGTTGCATTGGAATTGTTTGTGGAGGACATGCTGTCGAGTAACAACAGCAGTGATTGCTCATTGGTAATGAGGCAGTTTGTGTATTAGAGATAAACTGAGATTGGAAGCAGCTAACCGTTAACTGTTAACCGTTGGGATTGGGCAGTTGGTAAATTGG
>OLKM01001039.1:10000-25000 GCA_900291075.1 Melanogrammus aeglefinus | reverse complement strand
ACATGAAACACAGTTTCAGCAAAGCAATCCTATTCGTCTAATGGCCATCGGAAACCAATGAACTCGGCCTCCGGAAAACACATTTTACTTTGCTCGGAAAGGTCGAGCAATGGTGAGTGCTTTTAGAGTTGGCCACAATAAGGGACTAATGCAGCTAGCAAAGAGAATGCTTACAAACAGACTGGCTGCTCATAGATATAATCATTTAGAGAATTTCTACTTGTTAGTTTTGGACTAGCAAATTAAATGTTTTCTTTTGTACAGAGTACAGTTCTGCACTGCAGAAAGGGACAGCATATAAGCTATTTTATATATATCTCTACATATACAATAATACCTCAATTAAAACGACTTGACCTGAAGGATCTTTTTAAGGTGGAGCCCCATGCTCCACCTTAAAGTCTTTCAGACAGTGACCGTAAAGCAAACAGGCCGTCCCTTAAAAGTCCCTTGTTTCTTTACTCCCATTCCAGTCCCTTCTGTCTTTGACATTAACAAACGTGCTCAGAGAGAGTTCTTACTCAACTGCTTTAGAAAAAAGCACATCACCCTAGCTCACATCCCTTGTATTTTTGTCTGCAGCATTTTAACTTCAGGCGTGGACCACTTTCTTTAGTCCACTGCCTTTCTTTTGTTTAAAAAATCCCCCCCCCCCCCCCCCAAAAAAAAAAAAGTGTAACAGCTGTATCAACTTAACGTGTGCGGCATGTGTTTTCTTTCCTTTTTTTGTGGCACTTTCTTCCAGCATGGCACCATCTGAGTTTAGGGTCAGGCTAGGTAATGCTAGGGTAGGCAGCCTGGGACGGGTGGATACACTGTGACACTTTGATGTCAATTCACAGTAATGTAATGGCAAAATGATACCAGTAAATTACTGTAATATTACTGTGGCATGCGTTATTTTGCTGTAATGAGATTAAAGCAACATGCAGAATGCCACTGATATATTACAGTAAAACTGTATTTATAGGATACAGTACTACTGTAAACTACTGTAAATAAACAGTACCTTACTGGCGAAT
Source organism: Melanogrammus aeglefinus (assembly GCA_900291075.1). NCBI lineage: Eukaryota > Metazoa > Chordata > Actinopteri > Gadiformes > Gadidae > Melanogrammus > Melanogrammus aeglefinus. The sequence continues at coordinate 23,978 of OLKM01001039.1, read as the reverse complement.
CTGCTGCCAGTACTTGACTGTAATTTTGCTGTGAAAAGTTTGACAGTGGATGGGGGCAGGGGTTAGGGGGTGTGGGGGGGTGGGGGGGCATCACAGATCCCTGTTGAGTCGGAGCCTCCGGTCCCTGATGTGTTGCAGGAGGATCCGCCCCCGCTGCTCCAAGGTGCGGACCAAGGGCCGGAGCCCGGGGGCCCCGCCATGGCCCTCCCAGAACTCCCGGTCCGAGTACAGGGACCGCAGCAGCCGGCCTTCCAGACAGCCGGACCTGAGCAGCGACACCGCCTGTTCCGGGAACCTAAGGAACAGAGGGAGTAGGGTCTAGAGAATTCGGTCTCTAAACTCAGCCGCATCTGTAAACCAGTTGCAGCATCTTTTGGGGTTTTTTAGCGATTAACAGAAATGTTTTATTTGTTTTAGAGATACTTTTTTTCATCAAGTATTAATTTGTTCTTCATCTTGATTTGTTCCTCATCTGTTTACTTTGATCATACGTTTATTTGAAGAAGGGCAATCTGTCTTCTTTATTGATGCACAATATCCATTGAGCATCAACATATTTGATGGGCGACTCCTTACAACCCTTATCAAGCCCTAAGTGTAAAATAAATTCCCAGGGACACTATTTATAAGTGAAACTCCATTGGTCTTTTTCCCAATGCACAGCCAGGCCTGAGCCCATGCCAGTGAAGCTTATGTTACTGCAGCTGCACTCCAATCATCATCATTCCTGTGGTCGGGTTTATCTTCCGTCCAGTCCATTTAGGGAAATGGAAAAACATTTGGTGTCCTGTTCCTTATCTGTTGTTTGAGTATGTAGGTCTTCAATCCTTCCTGATTCCCCACAATGAAATGTATTCCGACTTTTTAATGGAATGTCTCATTCAACGGGGGAATTTCCGGAGTGCACTCAGCACACGGAGCGACCACTAATTGAAAGAACTCTGGTCTAATCAGACCGGGCATTTGACAAAATCCTAACGAGCTTGCAGTAAGTGTAATACAGCGCCTGTTTACAGAGTGTGAAAAATAAGAAAAAAACAAGTAGCGACGCTGCGGTAAAACTACAGATGTGGCGGCCATGCGTGTGTACTTATTACTTACTCATCTATACCTTCAACCAGCCGGAAGTTAAGGTTGTCTGCGGGCTGGTGGGGTCTTCCTGCGTTGTCTATGAACACCATTCTCGAAGGATCCGTCTTCCTCACCTAAAGGATGGGTGAAAAGATATGTAAAAACAAAATACTAGTCAAATTGAGGACTGAGAGCAAGATGGCTGAAACTTATTGCCAAACCGACAGCAACCTAAACCCCTAATTACGGGATTTAAATGCTAAAAGTTTTTTTTACTTAGTGAATAAACTGTCATGCCTACAATTTTTTAAGGGTCTCTGTAGGTATTATTCGTTATTGGAGAATAGTATTTTTATAACCACAACATATTTATCTCCACATATTTCCAGATATGACGTCTAATTATAATTATCGCAAACGTATCATTACATTTATATTAGTACAAAATTGTACCTTTACTGCACATTCTTCAAAAATTTCAAACTGCATTTTCCAAGTAGACATTATACAAATGCCTCTTGCGTTTTTTCATATACCACTGCATGGTGAGGTATTATATGTTTATTAATTAGGTAATAACGCTAAGTACGTACACTCTCAAAGGGCTTCAAAGGGGCCCCTCTCAGGGGACTACGTAATCCCCACAACCCTAATGTGCTCCATGTTAGCTAGCATTGCCACTCCCATCTGGCCGCAGATATAGGGCACTAGACTGGAGAAAAGCCCAATTTTAAAATAAGTTTTGTCCCCTCAGCCATCATAGCACTGAACAAATTATGTAGATATTTCATCATTGTATCTTGTCCATGTCATGTTAATTCCTGTCTACATGTGTTTCTGTTGTTTATGTGGGAAAATAGTTTATTTGTTATCTGTGTGCTACACAGTGTTGCTACACTGTGCTTGTGTCTTTTTAAATGTATGCTGACCTGAAAAGAGCTTGACTTGACTGTGTGAAAACAATTATCCTCTTGGGGACATTAAAGAACCTAGCTAACTAAAGAACCTAACTCATTGCTAATTGAACCTAACTAATCAGTATGGGTGGTTTCTTTTACCAGGATGTGCACCAGTACCAGCTCCTTGTCGTTACGACACTTGGCGTACAGGAGGTTCTCCACGCAGGACTCCTCCGGTTCCGGTCTGAAGCCACAGCAGCAGCGGTCAAGCCTGTCGTTCACCTGGGGCCACAAGGACAGAACACCGCGTCAATGTGGTATCGGCCATGGCAACTGAATACACCAAGGGAGCGATGAAGCCTCTTCATTAAATCGTGCTGGAGAGAAACAGTTCACGAACCCTCAAATGGGAAGACGCTCGGGAGAAGCTCTTCTCAAAATGGATGTGATCAATAAAAAGGTGTTTTTCTCCTTTTTATACATGTTTGGCTTCTGGGGTTAAAACAGGATGTTGCTATCATCTCACCTTCTAAAGTGAGAGAAACACATATTGAGTCACTAAGAGGGTTCACACTGAGATGCGTGATCTCAGCTCCAGCCTTCTTCGATTGATTTGTGTGTGCCCGTGCGTGTGCGTCTGTGTGGCTGGGTGTATGTGCAGTGTGTGTGTGTGTATGCGTGTGTGCGTCTGCAAGGACACACACAGGTATACGTTAGTGCAGTGGTTCTCAACCTTTTTGAGTCGCGACCCCCAATTCAACATGCACTGGCTGTCCGCGACCCCCCCCCCCCCCCTGGTTCTGGCGGCTGATCTTGGGACCCCTGTTGGCTGCTGCTGCTGCTGACTGTCTGGAACACTTTTTCTTTTAAGCCATCGCTCCATTTTTCCAGCTAGCACACTTGCTGTAAGCTTGTGGCTAAAAACAACAACGCGCAACCCGCCATTAAAAGCATTAAAAGCGTCTATCGGTGACTACGTCACGTATAGACGCTGTGTAGCATCTTTCCTATTGGATAGTTTTTAGGATATTTTTCTGTTGAAAATGGCGGACATACTTTTTATTCTGGGTGGAAAATATGATATTTTTAGCATAGTTACGCCATTAAAAGTGTTTATGTAAACATTTTTTAGCGAGAAATGTTCATTTTTACTTTCATAATCGTCGCTCGGCGAATGTGAAGGATGTTTGGTTTGATAGTTATGACGAAGAATATAGTTGTGAAGGATGTGCATTCAGAATGCATTGGTTAACATTTCGTGATGCGTTTCACGAAAAAAGTCGAACAATCGTACCTCTGGGACACGCATTCAAAGGATTAACGCGTTTCGGTGCGCATGAGCACGAGATGTCGTGATACCGGTTTGCACGCACACAGATCAGGATCATAGCCTACACCGCGGTGATACAATTAATTTTTGGACAAACAAACGAAGCAGAAGAACAAATCTTTGTTTGAAATTATGTAATTTATATTATTAATATAACGACCCTTACTTTTTATAATGTTTTAAGTAGCCTAATGTTTAAGTTTAAGTTCTGCCGATTTTCAGACTGTCTGTGAACGCCCCCCCCACTTCCTCCCTGCAGCTGTTCGTGGTGTTGATAGGTAACATTGTTTACGCTCTGTGTTGTGGCTTGTCTGTGAAACGTGCGCTGCTCAGGGACTGGGCAGATCCGTCCGTTTTGCTTTCTCCCCGACTCCGTTGTAGGAGATCTTCACAGAGTAAAAGAAATTAGCCTACACTTTTTTTTCTCTCCCCCGCTCCGAGGCTGCTGCAGCCGCCGGCTTGAGGCTGCTGCAGCAGCCGCCGACCCTGCTGACAGCAGACCGGGGAGAAAAAAAAAATATCTTTGCTCTGATAATGTGTGAATGAGAAGGGCAGATATGAGACTAGTGGACAGGTTCGTTGTTGTTGTTTTGGTGTAGTTTGAGTAATAAAATGCGTGTTTGAGACCAACCGCTCATCGTCCTTCTAACGTCCGGTCAGAGCTACATTAATTTTGCGCATTTATATTTTTCCAAAATTATTTGGCGACCCCCAGAAATCATCTCGCGACCCCAATTGGGGTCGGGACCCCAAGGTTGAGAAACACTGCGTTAGTGCACGGCACATGTGACTCTAAGGGTGTGATTGTGTGGGGGTGACATGTGCCTGTGAAGGAGGAGGTGAGCGCTGATGGAGGGCCTGTTTTCTCTCACGTCTCTGTGGCACTCGGAGAAGAGGACTTCTCGCCCTGTCGCCATGCTCAGCCTTCGTACCGCGGGGCTGGGACCTCTGAACCGAGGCAGAGTTCAGAGCCCTCTGCGCTCCCACCACTGAGATGAGGGGCCGACTATGGTCTCACGTTGACACAACGCAAGGCCCATGCAGACGCTTCGACGTCGTGGACCTTTTTTTTTCTATCTGCGTCAGGTTTCAGTGAGCGGACCAATCACAGCCCTCGCTGCTGCGTCGCTTTGACGCAAGGTTACAATTTTTTGGGAGGCGCACGTCAGGCCCTCGCGATGGACGCAAGGATTTTTTGTTTTGTTTTGATTTACGAAGGCTGTATCGTCTCATTCAGCCACTCTAGCGTATCCCTGAACACACATTTTTTTAATGCAAACATTAATTAGCATACATTTTATAAATGTTGATTATGATGATTATCCTACCCCCGACACCCCGATGTTGTTAAAAGGAATCACTTATATCAAATCACATGCCAGAGAGCAGGTATTTGATTGACATTCATTGATAGCAATGTTAGTTTTTTATCACAAGCAATATCAATCTCTCTGATGAGGATTCACTGGAACTGTTGGAGAGCAAGAACAGCAGTGTGTTTTCTTGAAATGCAAATATGTCTCATTGAGCTCTCCTCTCCCCTAGTTGGGCTGTACTGGCCCATCCTGACTCCCCCTGTGGTTCTCAACAGGCGGTTCTCTGCTCCCAGCCTGCATGAGCTAACTTATTCCTGTTCATCTAATCGTTTTGGGCCCCCCTCACACATTGGATACCATTCTGGTGAAGTAGGACCGGGCTTAAACGGGCCACGAAATTTCGGCTAATTTGGCTTTTTTGGATCCTGGAAATGGAAGACTACAGAGAGTATCAGTGAGACTTTAATGTTGGCAAAAATTGCAGAGTCGGCCTGACCCAAAGCCATCGTTATCTTTATTCGGCTCCCCCACTTCGGCCTTGGAAGGCTGATATCTCTCCTCTCCCCTGGTTGTTATGCAGACGGATGCCCTGCCACCCCTCCCCCCCACCTCCACCTCCTGTGAACTTTGTCTCTGATCGGAACTCTTCGAGGTCGTCTCCAAGGCGACGGCCGTGTCCTCGTCACCAGCATCAGACAAGAGAGACACTGTTGAGTCCATTGGAGATGGAGTCCTTAAGCTCACACACACACACACGCACACAAGACAGATTACACACACCCCATGGACTCAACGCCTACTGGACTCCCTCCCCCTCCCCTTCCCTCGTTGCAGCACAGTATGCCGCGAGTGATGTGACGCGCCTGTTGGCTGCGTCCGCCTCCCGGTGTCTGAGTTGTGACACCTCCCCTCCCCAACTCCCTTCCCCCCTCCCATATGTGTTTGTGATGTTTTTGATGTGATGCTTATGTGTTGAGGTGTTTTTTTTTTTGCTAATCCCTACACTGTGCCCCCCTTAAAGGAGCATAGTTTGGGGTATTGACAATTTATTTATTTCCGCCTCGTTACCCTCTTGTTTAGCTTTTGAAACTTTTCTTATCTAATGCGGGCCGCATGGTTCCTTGTTGAACAAGCGCCTGACAGTCTCTCCGTCCTGTCTCCCCACAATGTCTTTTATGTTTCTTGGACGGAATGTAACTGGGAATTTCGTTGCTCTGTAACATGTGCAATGACAACAATAAAGCTATCTATCTATCTATCTATCTATTAACACCGGAGAAGTTAAGGCTTAAACGCCACCTCAACCACTCATTTGAATGCGTAGTTCGTGTAAGCTGCGGTGGTAGGGGGGCAGCATGCGGTTACGAAAAGAGGACAGAATCCACTTTTTCTGGAAACCAACCCTGGAGTAACGCTGCGGCGGCCAATAACGTAAGCCGGCGATCAGACCGGAAGACACACACAGGAAGAAGAACCTTGTCTAGCACGTTACGTTAGCATTGTAGTGTTCCGCTGTTTACAGCCCAACCGTGGAGATGGAAGAGAGACTGATTGCTGCCCTGTTGTCCTTTCCAGAGCGGAAGAACCCCGCCATGATGGAGTGGTAGGAGGAGGAGTAGGTTCATAACGTAACGTCACACCAACAGGCCGTGAAGTGACCATCCTACATGCGTATTTACGAATCCTACTAGGGCCACGCCAAGACCCGCCCTACTCTGTCTGTGATTGGCTGGGTTGCATGCAACTCAACTGGAACTCGCTTTAGAACTTTACTTTACTTTACCCAAACCCTAACCCTAACCCTACCCCCACCCCCTAACCCTAACCCTAACCCTAGCAGCTAATATCAAGCCAGTAAAAGAGCAATAGTTGAATCCATAGACAGTAGAATCCAAGATAGGGGTGACGTGGAGAATAGAGAATTAGAGGCAGGCGTGTCTTTCGGGGTATTGGCATGGCAACAGTAGGATTCGTAAATTCGCCTCCCACATTACCGCAGCAGTTTGCGGTAATCGCATCAAAGCCTGATCCAGTGATATTGAGCTGGTGGAGTTTGTGTGGATGATGGCTGGTTTAAACAGCCTCAGCCGGCCCGAGTCAGACTGATTGGCCTCTGGCGCTGGGCGAGGCTGCACACCTGTTCAGCCTCACGAATTAATGTGCACAGGTTCAACCGGCCACCCCCACCACACACTCGGGGAGATCTCCTGCATGCCAGCAAGAGACAACTCATGTTTGTATAACTATGCTAAACCTCTGATTTATCAGATTTTATTTAATGTAATTACTGATGTTGTGTTTTTTCTACATCCTGTATTTCTGTCCTCTTATCAGGGCTTTGCTGTAAAAGAGCTTTGTGCTCAGCCAAGCCAAAACAATGAATTGAATTGAATTGAATACTAAACCAGTTTCAATATACCCCCTGTATCCTTGATCTGGAGGAGACCAATCAAAGCAATTGGCGTGTAGCAAACAACATTGTTACAGAGCCCTTGGTGTGTGTGTGTGTGTGTGTGTGTGTGTTGGTATGTCTGTGTGCGTGCTTGTCTTTTGCCTGGTTGTGTTTGCATGTGTTTTAACCTGTATATGTGCAAGTGCGCGGGGATGGGTGTGTGTGGGTGTGTGTGAGGGCATGGATATGCATGTTCCTGTGTTGGTGTGTGTATGCATTGCTGTTGCGTGTGTGTGTGAGTGTGTGGGCAAGTGTGCGTGTGTACACGTGCATTTGAGTGCGTGGGCACGTGTGCGTGTGCGTATGAGTGTGTGTTTGTGAGAATCCTAATTGCGCATTGGAGTGCCTTCACACCCGCGCTGGGTATTGTACAGTACTAGGGGGGTGTTGGGGTGGAGGGCTGGCGTCATGGGGGGGGGGGGGGGGGCGACGACAAGTGTTCACAGTCCCATCATCAGCTCTCAGTGGATCAATAGCGCGCTATTAGTGTTTGGCCCTGTTACAGCCAGCGACCGCTGGCAGCTCTAACAGGAACGGGCTGCTTCATGGATTATTCATACGCCCCACCCTCCCAGCGCACAGCCGAGATGGGTGTTAGATACACATTCAATCTCAGCGCATCGGGGGGGTACAGGACAGAACAAAGCAGAACAAAACGGCTGAAAGGTCGCGTGAAATGAACAGGGAGACGCTGCGATGCTTTTGTGTGCAGACAGGACGGGATCGCACGACTGGGTGCGTCTTTTTCCCGCGACTGGGTGTGTTTTTAATACACAATCACCAAGGAGACTGTGTTCTTATTTGTGTTTGTTTTTGGTCTGATGATTGCTTTTGTCTCTTCATCTCGTCCCTCTTTTTGTTGTTTGAGTTTCGCTAAGCGGACTTTAGAGGAGCCGCCCGTCACTGAGTGAATAAATAAACAGTTGAGACGCGTTATCATGTGACACCTCATAACTGAGTCAGACTTATTAAAACACACACACACACACCAACACACACACACACACACACACACACACACACACACACACACACACACACACACACACACACACACACACACACACACACACACACACACACACACACACACACACACACCATTTCAAAAGAACCGTGGCTAATGATTGAGATTTAACAAGTTCACTCACATCGGCAATCACACTAGACACACACACACACACACACACACACACACACACACACACACACACACACACACACACACACACACACACACACACACACACAAACAAACACACAATGCACTTCACTTGTATACACACACGCACACACACAACCACAAGAACACACAGTGCCACTTGTACACACACTCACGCACACAAAATAACACACAGTGCCACTTGTACACACACTCACACGCACACACACACAGACACAGTGCACTTCACTTGTACATGCACACACACAAACTCATTATGCGTGGCGATTAGGACGACCCCGCCCTGAAGCGCCGGCGGCCGCCGCACTGCGGTAACCTCCACACCTGCAGACTCATCAGCCAGAGATTGCATATCTGATTTATAATTGCTCCCCGGATCCTGAGCGACAGGAGCGCTGATCCGTCCCCACCAAGGGCATCCAATCAGGTGTGATGAACGGAGCACCCTGAGCCGCGGCGCTCCCACAGACGCTCCCGCAGACGCTCCCGCAGACGCTCCCGCAGACGCTCCCGACCCGGAGAAATGGGGAATGGGTGGGTGGGGTGGGGGGGGGGGGGATGTTTAGAGGATCTCCACGGTGACGCACGCCGTTTTAGACGCGGTTTTCAACCTGGAGGCCCGATGAGGCCAGATGAATGAGCTTGTGATTCAGGCTGACAGCCGGTCTGTTATACAATAGCGTTCAGGGTTCCTCTGATACCGATGTATCTGGGCATATGTCCTTGTAGGCGTTCGATTGACTGGAGGAAGTGAGTCACTATCACTGTGTTATCGGTTCAGATATCCTGTCTCTCTGTCTGCCTGCCTCTCTCTGTCTGTCCATCTGTCTCTCTCTCTGTCGGTCTATCTGTCTGCCCGTCTGTCTGTCCGTCTCTCGGTCTGTCTCTCTGTGTCTCCATTTGTCGGTCTGTCTGTCTGTCTGTGTTTCCATCTGTCTGCCTGTCTCTCTGTCCGTCCATCAGTCTGCCTGTCTACCTGTCTGTGTCTGCCGTTCAGTTTGCAAGTCTGCTTGTCTCTCCACATCTGTCTGTCTGTCTCTTCATGTGTCTGTCTGTCTGCCTGTATGTCTCTCTGCCTGTCTGAGTGGCTATACGTCTGTCTGTAAGGTCTCACAACACACAAGCTAAATTTCAGGTTTATATAACGGGCTCTGCATCGGCTCCTCTCTCATTGAAGAAGGAACTATAAACACAAATTAAACAAAGAACGAAAACAAAATGGAGCTCTTTGTTGTGCTGTGGCTCGGGCTCCAGGCTCTGTGTCACTACCACGTGTCTGTCCTCGTTTCGTTGCACCGTTAGTGCCGACGCGAGGCCGCCGGTAGCTCGGCATCAAAGACTGCCGGAGCGGGCTGCTGCTGTCGGATCGCTCTGACCTCTAAATGAAACGCTTCGCCGGGTCACGGACCTGGGGAGCGCTGGGATTGACGAACCCTCCGAGATGTCTCTAGCCAAACGCCTCTGAACCCTGTCTGGTTCGCCATTCCTCCTGACTGGATATGTGACCCGAGCTAAGACTCGCAGAGAGTTGCTCCTCGTCTTGAGTCTGAGCCGTAGTGTGTGGAGTTCGGCGGGAGGGAGGTGTTGGGAGGGAGGGGGTTATGGGATGGGGGGGGGGGGGGTGGGGGGGGTCCTCCCTTTGAAGTCACATATGTTGCGCCTTCTGGCAGAGGACTTAAATCCCTGGAGAGTCTTCATCTCCCCTTCATCTTCCTCACCGCTGCTCTGCACACTTTCTCTCTCTAACAGACATTGCTCTCTCTCTCCTGAATACTCCGAGCGCTGCAGCCACCCGGGCCAGGAATGGGAATCCTTTTCATAACCTGCTGCTGACCATAATTAAACGATTGTGAGCTGAATGGAACCAGATGGGGGGGGGGGGGAAATAAAACATTCATTTCCTCTTAAGAGTCTGAAGAGGACCATCATTCTCTCTTCTCCCTCATGCTCTTACCTGGAGTAGGAAGTCAAAGAGAGCCAGCTTCCCCCAACTCTGAGTGGTTCACCCCCACGCAAGGCGCAGCGGTCAGCTCCGCCTCCTCCCCACAATGCACTCTGAGCAGCTCTTGGTACTGCAGCCAGCTGAGGGGTACCGAGTTCTGGTCGTTGTCCCGGTCGTCCAGGTGCTGGATGTTGGGGTCCCACCAGACCACGGGTCTAGGGGCGCCGTTGGTGTACCTGTAGGGTAACACGTCGCTTTGTGGGAAGGTCCTGAGCACGGCGGGCAGGGCCCTGTTCAGTCCCAGGACGCGGTCCAGGTGGAAGGCCAGCACCTCGTACCAGTCGTCAGGGCGCTTCAGCAGGGAACAGCCCCCCCGACGGCAGCGCTGGCTGTGGTTCTCTGGAGCTACCCGCCGCAGCAGTGCATGCTGGGTAGTCTGGTGCTCATTGAGTTCTCGGCTGGATGTCTGATGAGAGAGATGAAATAGGACCTGATTGATGAGTAATAGGATCAACAGGCATTAACAGCATCACTGATGGATAGAGGGAACTAAATGTTGACCCCTTAATGTCTTGATAGACTTGATTAAATCGGACAGATCGTAATACTTGTACTCTATTTAATTAAATTGTATCGTGAATGATTTATGACTTTGATTTTGATCTGTACATCTAGAGACGTACACTGTGTTCAGCAGAGCTTGTGGATCGTCTCCAAGTTTTTCCAATTTACAGAGTAACCCGTTATTATGAAACCAGAGATAATTCAAACTGCGGCCGAGCCCTGGAGGCCAGAGGGCAACCACTAACGAGACACTTGCCCGTTCAACTCTCAACATGAACGAGAATTCAAATTCGACTGCCAAGACTCTGCGGCCGCCTTTTTACGAGAAAAGGGAATGCATCCCAACAAAACAGCACCTTTACCTTTGCACCGTTCTGCTTCTGGATGCTACCGGGATCAAGGGCTGCTTGGAGGACCTGCCCGTGAGCCGGGACCCTGGCTTGGCTGACCACCTCTCCAGAGGCAAGGAGCTCCATCTTCTGGAGGTCATCCTCGCTGAGCCACGGGGTGTCCGGGCTTCTCCGGATCTTTCTTAGGTCACCGTCGGGGAAATCCTGCCGCCGGTTGTCGCGACACACGGCCTTTTCTTCTTTCCTCACTGCTGCCTCGTGTTTGGGCGCCGGCTCCTTGCGGTCCGCCGGAGTCGGGTCGTCCGGCCTCCTCTCAGCCAGCTCTTTTGACATGTGACGCTGTCCTTTGAGAACCCTGCTGGGCCTTTTCACGGCTTGCTGCTCCTTACAAACTCTGTCAGATTCCCTTAAGTGCTTTGTTGCACCTTTCATTTTCTCTGAACCATTGTCACGCTCCGGAAACGTTTTGATCGGTTGTCTGCCCTTGTCCAATCGTGGCTCTGCACGGGTCTTTCCCTTTGTTCCCACCCGGTTGCCTGCAGGCTGGCTAATTTTAGCCGGGCGGTTCGCCTGATCGCCTACCCGTCTGTCTCCCTGTTTTCGGTGCCTCACTGGGGTATTTTCTAGCGGTGGGGGAAGGCCTGCCGTCTGGCCCTGTGCAGTATGATTGTGTGTTCTGGGGAGAGGCTTAACCACAGCGACGTGGTGAGCGGGCTTAATTCTACCCCTCGGCGCTCTGTTGTTGACTGTTAAACCGTGGGACGGGGGGAACGGAGGCGATTCGCGGGGCGCTGGCCGACGCCTGACCTCTCCTTCCTTTTGAAAGCAATCCCTCTGCTGCTGTTTTCGTTCTGCCTCCAGCCTTCTCCTCTTCCTCCTCCTCCTCCTCCTCCTCTCCCTTCGGCCCCATGGGCGTCTTCGGTTGCGCCGGCTCTCCCATGTCCGCCCCTGTTGCCCGCCTCTCTGGCTGGGGGCCCAGGGGGCCCCTGCCCCCCAGCCGGATGGCTCCTCCAGGACCCACTCTGGAGGTTGGGTAGCGGGGGGAGCCGGAGGGGAAGTAGGGGGGGACCTCCGGCCCTAAGGCTCAACCTGGGGGCCGCCCCCGCCGCGGCGGAGCTCAGGGCCCGGGAGGGACGGCGGGCCCCGCGGACCGGCGGTAAGGGGAGGGCGGGGACGGCCGTGGTCAGAAGGACGGAGGCGGCGAGGGACAGCAGGACGACGCAGCAGAGAAGGGGGAGGAGCCAGCGTTGAACGCAGCAGTGGTCCGTCCTCACCCTCCTCCCGGCCTGGGGGGGAGAGAGAGGGTGAGTGGGGAGAGTAGGGGGGAGGGAGAGAGAGAGAGGGGGGGGGGAGAGCGAGAGAGAGAGAGAGAGAGAGAGAGAGAGAGAGAGAGAGAGAGAGAGAGAGAGAGAGAGAGAGAGAGAGAGAGAGAGAGAGAGATAGAGAGAGAGAGAGGAGAGAGAGAGAGAGAGAGAGAGAGAGAGAGAGAGAGAGAGAGAGAGAGAGAGAGAGAGAGAGAGAGAGAGAGAGAGAGAGAGAGAGAGAGAGAGAGAGAGAGAGAGAGAGAGAGAGAGGGGAGAGAGAGAGAGAGAGAGAGAGAGAGAGAGAGAGAGAGAGAGAGAGAGAGAGAGAGAGAGAGAGAGAGAGAGAGGATTGATCAAATATGTAAAAAGGAATAAGAGGAAAGGGAGGGAAAACGGAAGGAGACCAGCAAAGTTATGACGGTAATGGACCCTTATAATGGGCCTAACTCCGTTCACTCTGAAGATAACATTAGTCATCACCGAGCTGAACAGCAAGCCGAAATTCCTTCGGGTGCACAGCTTTAGAAAAGTGTTCAGAGAAAATATACCAACCGAACACAATCACTAGCACTAGAACAGCAATCAGGAGGAGAGGAAAACCAGAGAAACAGCTCTGCTTCAAAACGTCGCTGATTTCGTGATCCCAATGTGTGACCTTTTTAAGAAAAAAACAACAGAGCCTTAAATGGGAAGGAGAAAACGCAGACAGGCTTCAAAACGTGGAGAAAGGGATAGAAACAGCAGCGGAGGGAGAGCTAATCCACATGTCTCCTGTTTATGCTGCCCAAAAACACGTCGACGGAAGCCGTTCGGTTAAAAACCGATGGCAGCGGGCTGTGTTCTCCGTACCGTGCAGCAGCCCCACAGCCACTCAGCTGCAACCCATAGGATTGTGGCATGGCATCCCATATATTGTACAGCTTCCCCGCAGCATGCAAATGCAAATAAAGGAGACTCACATTTCACCGTGTGCCGTCAACCTTCACACACCGCGCAAAACGACTCAGAGAGAGCTGACGACGTGAAGGCAATTGTATTATAAGTAGCTGCTTTTTCTCTGCGATTCTTTTTTCCCCATCCACAGAGTGTTGGTCTTTGGTGCACGTCTCATCCTGCGATCGAACGGGGCCTCACGGCCGTTCCGCCGGGCCCCCTGCTGCAGGTCTCGCTCCTGGTGCATTCTGAAACAGTTCAGCGGACCCTCAGCGAGTCGCGCTCCCGGCCTACAGGTAATTTCACAGATGGAGGGGCGGTTGTTTTCCTGCCTCACCGGGGTGACCCAGATATATCAGCCTATATACCTCTCTCTCCACGTGGCCCTCTCCTTGATCACTGCACCACCCCCCCGCCGCCCCTCCTCCCCTTCTCTTCCCCTCCCCCCCCCAAGGGGTGAGGAGGAGGAGGAGCGCGAGGGAGGGGTGAGGCATGGAATGTTTCAGACCTCTGAGATGGCTTCCCCATCTCTGGGAGCCGTTAACAGCATTCCCTGAGCCCTCCACCTGTGAAAGGATTTCATTATCCCCTAACGCCACCCCCACTCCCCGCCTCCCTCCCTCCTCCCCTCTGT
>OLKM01001039.1:0-5000 GCA_900291075.1 Melanogrammus aeglefinus | reverse complement strand
ATGAATCAACACGTCTCACTGATTCAATGCCCAGATAATAAGAGGCGTAAGAAATGCGTAGGAAGGGCCATTATGAGTCCATGTACATAATCATTTGTGGTATGAATGGGACACACATCCAGACAGGCTATGAGCAGGATTATGGCGAGGACAACGTCCGACATTGTACCAAGCAGTGGAATGGAAACAGTGATTGAGCAACATGTGGGTGCGCAAGACTTCCTCAACGGGATTGGGTGTCCGGTCAACTGATTGTTTTTATTGTTTGTCACGTGACAGCGGACATGGGACGGGAAATGGGGACACATGAGGTGCGAGCCAATTAGAGAAAAGCCAATCCACCGATAGCCAATATTAGCTATGAGCCAATCAGCTGACACCACCTGCACTTCGGTGTTCCAACTGAACATCATCAACAGCATTCCTTTTCACCTCCAAAAATGGTAGAAAACAGAAGTAAAAAGAACTCAACTAAGCTCAACTTTCACTGCGAAACACTAAGTAAACACTAAGTATCTTCTGCCAAGGAACGAGCAGACAAGATCAAACCTGCACTCAGAGCACGGCTGGATTTGTTTTGCCCGTTCCACGGTATTTGCTGTGTGTTGGGAGAACTGGGAGCTGTGGTATTTGATGTGGGTCAGGGGATAACAGCTCAGTGGCAGCGTGCGAAAAACACACCGCATTTCGGTCTCATGTTGTCCGTTTGTTTTCACTGTAACCAGAGCAGCCTTTGTACAGCGCTGTATCCACAAGCACTAAGGGAAGAGACATGCTAACTTTTTAACTCAATAATTGTGTTCCTGGGTCACTCTCTCTCATACTGAGACACAGACCGAAGGGTAGAGAAGGGTGACAAGCGGCAAATGGTGTCTCGCTTGATTAATCTGTAAATTAAAGGATTAAATTATTCAGTGTCGTGTGACTGTGTGTGTGTTTCTGTCTCTGTGTTTAGCCCACTCGTTTTCAACTATAGTTCAGTCGACAGAATGGTGTGACGGAGAGGAAACGGGGTCGTCGAGTCGAGGGCTGTTGGTGTGTAGGCGGGAGTTTGCGTGAGCGGGGCCTTTGCATGGATGTATGTGTGAACATATATCTATACAAATAAGTATAAAAGTGAATATTGTGCGTCATAAGCAAGTGCAGCTTTCTCTTTCCTTCACAATTTTTTTCACGTTGAATGTGGCACTATCATTTTATGCTATTCACTATCATGTCCTTTGCTAATGTTTCATCATTGGCATGAAGCGGCTTTGTTGACGGACCCTGTTGTCAACGATCCAAAACATATCCTTTACAAGATTTCCCTTGAAATCTCTCTGCCAGAACTGTTTTACATGAAAAGCTGTACGTATAGAAAAAAAACCCTGCCATCATATTGCGGTTTACAAATATAAAAACAAGATGGAACAAGAATGCTCCATATGGCTACCATACACACACACACACACGCACACACACGAGCACGCACACGCACGCACGCACGCACGGATGCACACACACACACACACACACACACACACACACACACACACACACACACACACACACACACACACACACTACACACACACACACACACGCACACACCACACAGGCACGCGGCGCACACACACACACACACACATAACACACACACACACACAGACGACAGACAGAGACACGGACAGGCACAAGACAGACAGAACAGACAGACAGACAGAAACCACCGTGCAACACTAGAACACACATAGCCTTTACCAGTCAAGGCAACACTATCTGCTGTCAGTGTAATACAAATTCACTCTCCAAACAAAAATGTTTCAGCATTTTGAGAGTGTCGCATGATGGAACATAACAAACATGTGGTGAGTGAGTACCACAAAATCGTACACATGCACAGTACAGAGACGAAGTAATGGTGTGAACTTAGCTATTTGTCTATGACGCCTTAAATAATATCTCACATCCAAAACAGCACTTATTTATGCTTTCTCCTCTTTATATCGTTAAATCAGAAAAATCCAAATCATCCTGTTAATTACTTTACCTTTTATTGTATCCCAATTTGAACACTAAAGGCTTTTTTATTCATCACATGGGTATGAATTAGGAGTGGCGTGAAAATCAGGTGTAGGCGCGAACGGTGTAGCTAGTTAAGTTATGGGGTCTGCCAGGCATGCCAGGGTCCGTAATTAACGTCTATGAGAATCCACCTGTGTTAACCCCCTACCATAACACGTCTGTGATAAAGGCCTTACTACATTCTTTTATGTGGTTTTTACTGGAGAAATACTGAGGACAGCAGGGAGAATTTGCTGCATCGTTGATCTTTACCACCTAAGTATTTAACTTTCCCTTTTCTTCTTCTCATCGCTCTATTGCTTTAAGCCTTTGTTCACACGCCTTTGTAAGAGAGGAGAGAGAGAGAAGAGAGAGATGAGAGACGAGTCGGAGAGGAGAGGAGTCAGAGTCCGAGAGAGAGAAAGAGAGAGAGAGAGAGAGAGAGAGAGGAGAGAGAGAGAGAGAGAGCGAGAGAAGGGAGAGGAGAGAGGAGAGAGGATGGGTGAGGAAGAGAAGGTGGGCTAATGAGAGAGAGGTGGAGAGAAGATGAGGGGGAAAGAGAGAGGTGGGAAAGAGAGAGAGAGAAAGAGAGAAAGAGAGAGGGAGAGAGAGAGACGGAGAGAGAGAGGAGGGGAGGGAGAGAGAGAGACGGAGAGAGAGAGTGAGGGGGAAGGCGTTGAGAGGAGCGAGAGAGAGGAGAGAGAGAGAGAGAGAGAGGGAGAGAGAGAGACGGAGAGAGAGAGGAGGGGGAGAGGAGAGAGAGAGAGAGAGAGAGAGAGAGAGAGAGAGAGAGAGAGAGAGAGAGAGAGAGAGAGAGAGAGAGAGAGAGACTGTGTAATGGATACCCACCCTTAAAAAATTAGCATTTCCCCTTACTAAATCTCCCATCCATCCTAGGGTTGAACAAAGGATAAAAGCCGTTGTTAGGACTTTCGACGCAGTTATAACAAATCAGAGTTCATCCATCTTTCCATTCATTGGAAGTGTTGATGAACTCGTCCAATGGTGTCCAAACAGTGAAGCGTGACCAGTCACAGACAGGGCCGGCTCGTACTCAGGGTCATAGCATCTCTCGGCAAAACCATCAGGCATAAAATAAAATAGTTTTTTAGCACCGTGCCGTTAAAACAGGTCCACAGCACACACCACAGCTGGTGTGTTCCACTTTCCACCACAATACCAAACACCTGACAGATCAGAACACTTCGGGTTGGGGGCAGGTACCCACGCCCTTGCGATGTTTCCCTCGCAAACAACAACACACCAATAAAACGCCCGCTGCTGTTTGTCAGGTTGGAACACGGTTGCCGTCTAAATTAGCCAGACACGGTCACATTATGCGAGTCATAACGGGGCGCTTGTTCACTGGGGCACAAATTGCTTTGGCTGAGCAGAGCGCCGGGCACTGGCCACAATGAGTCGGCGTCGTCTTCTGGGTTAGGAGTCGGTGTATCCACACAAAAAAGATTGACACGAGAGCCGTTCTCAAAGGAGCTATACGGGGACCAGTGATATGTGTTTTCCGTCCTTTCCTTGCGTTATGTATTATGTTGTACGCAGTCGAGACCGTTTAAACCTCGGGGCTGTTTGTTGTCGCCTTCTGTGCTTTGCTTTATTTTCAACCAAATATATGCATTTTCTCTCGCAGCAAGGAATGGGCTCAATCTTGGGATATGAACGGTTAGCTTTGCTTCGGTGGCTTGCAACGGGTGTGACAGGGTCCGCTGCATCTGACCGATGTGTTTAAACTTGTGCTTAGCCATTTTTGTAATAATTGCACAACAATATAAGCATGTTAAAAAGACCCCGAGACTGCTGATACACAGGCTACCACGAGGCCTAGCCCTGTTGAATTTCGTCTCTCTCGGTCCGTTGGATTCCTTAAGCTAAAATCAATCAGCAGCCGAGTTTATTTTTAGAAATAAGTCAATTAATTTTATTCTAAGAATTTAGTTGCAGATTTTAAATTGAATGAGCCTCGTTGTTTAACCCAGTAGCCAACGCGGCACCCATCAACATACGGTCCTCAGCATAATAACAGCTAGTTGTAAATCAACAATAGATGCTAGTCAATAGATGCTCTGCCTCTATTCACACCCCTCCCTGTCCCTGACAGATGACAGAGATTATAATCCGCTTATCTCCTCCGTTCCCCTAAAAGCAGAGGAAAAAAGCGCTGGCTCGTAAGCTGCCAACTTCTGAGATGGCGCCGTGCGATTCGAGGGAGAGAAGAATACCAGCTGTTCAGATTTGGGTTTCACCCTTGCAGGGGTTGGCACCAGGACCAAGAGAACTGCAGGGAGACAAGGAGTCCTGGCTTTCACAAACGGTCAGGTGATGCACAAGGCATAGACACACACGGCACTGCCCAAGTGTGCGTGTTTGTGTGTGTGTGTATGTGTGTATGCATGCATACTAGTGGTTTGCGAAGTTGTGTGTTTTTACGTAGCTAGTGTTGTGTTTGTGCTGCTGTGTGTTGTAGCGTGTGTGTGTGGTGTGTGGTGTGTTGTGTGCGGTACTAGTGGTGTGTCTGTTGGTACTAGTTACTACACACATACTATCAATTTCCAAACTGAGTGATCACCACATACAATACTATATACATAAGTATCTATAGCATTAACCATACATATGCATTATATAGCATACTACATGTGCATGACATGCTTCTATTTGCGAGTGCATGTAGTCGACATGCATGTCATGTCGCATTAGTCATACATAAGGCGATACATACTACATGCATACATACATACATACATACATATCATACATACCATACATACATACATACCATACATACATACATAACACACATACACACATACAACACATCACCACTCATACACACTACACACATACATCACATACAACACATACACACAACACCACATACAACATACATACATTACATACATACAATACATTACATACATACATACATAACATACAATCAT
>OLKM01001038.1:170046-180735 GCA_900291075.1 Melanogrammus aeglefinus | reverse complement strand
GTTTAGTGGGTGCGTGGGGTGTTGTTAGTGTGTGCTGGGTGGTGTGTGTTGCTGTGTGTGTGTGTCGTGTGTGGTGTGGGGTGTTGTGTGTGGTGTGTGATGATTGTGTGTGTGTGTGTGTGTGTTCGTGGTGTGTTGTGCGCGCCCGTGTTGCGTGTGTGTGGATGGTGCATGGTAACTATGCCGATGCACGTAGAATCGTGTAGTGAAGAAATCGATAATTTAAAAACCAAATAAAAGTTCATTGGACATCATTGAAAGAAAAGATGGGCCTTATGTGCGGAGAAGAGAAAGCGACGGGGCATCAAAACCAAAACAATGTGCGCGCATTAACCAGGTATTATGTCCCTTTGGCTTTAGCTTAAAAACAACGTCAAACACAAATAGCCTACTCTGTTTTTCACAAATACAACAATCCAATAACCTCCGCCGCACCACTAACTTCAATGTCCCTGCACATAGCAAGAACAAGCACCATAGGATGGGTAGGGTAAAATAATTAGTATTCATGTCAAGACATAGCCATCTAGAAGAGATTGAAACAGATGGGAGACGCAGCTGAGCGTCCTTGGTTATCACTCGCGTTTGCCGTAACAGAGCAGGCCCACCTTGCATTTAGTATATCCGTGAATTGTTTACAACTTTCCTCAAGAATCAAAGGACGAAAGTAGAAACGGGTGGCCAAAGCTGTCCGTATTGTTAGTTAACATCCAGTCTAGACAAATTCTATAAGTTAGAAGAGGAACGGTGGCCAAAAGCTGTCACAATTGTTAGTTTATCGCAGAACAATTTCAATATATACACTATAACAATCACTGTTCTGTACGGAGCTCCTCAGGACCGTTAGGGGAGAACGCTGCGGACCGAAAACCTTAAGTTTGAAGTCGTGCTTATAGTGACACGACAAATACTTCCAATTGAGATACATGAAGCTTGGATAAAATTGTGCTTCTGGACGACGAACCATTTTTGAAAATAAGGCTAACGTGATCAAACGAAAAATAGATTTAAAATAACGTGAGTGTCACGAATTTTCGTGACAGAACCGGGTTGTTATGTAATGTGACAGGAGCGACGGGATGGAAGTCGTTCTAAAAGGGCTTGGTCTCCTACCCACATACCAGTTGGTTACCAATAGTAATCAGTTGTAGTAGGTTATCTATCTCCTCACCTCCTATATATTATAATATATATATATAATTATTATATATATATATATATATATAACTGATATATATAATATATATATTATATATTATATATATAAGTATATATATATTATAGTGTTTTTCTATCTGTCTATTCCAACTGATGAAGTGAATTATACCCGTCGTCTTATAGGCTACGACCACGTACAGGCTTTAAAAACCTGGCAACTGCATGTATACTTCAGACGGACTTATTACTTCTAAGGAATTTTTAACTCTAACTTCCTGAACTCTTTTATTGTTTTTATGTACTCCAGAAGACGAATAACGCTGACTCAATGTAATGCTGTAATAGACAAATGTAATAACACGATTACGCCATAAAATGAAAGTATTTTTTAATTATGTTATCGAACAAGATAGTTGCCACGGCACTTAACCATACACACAAGTTCGTGGTCAAGTACTAGGATAGTGTAATAGTCCAAAGTGTAAATGTCTTATTAGTGGTTCCACCACTCCAATAACCTGACCTAATTTGAAACACTCTTAACATCTGTCGACTTTAAGAACGACAACAACAGAAAGATTCGCGAAGAAGAGCTGCTGGTCTCGACTGAATGTTCGTCTGGTTGTGTTGCCCTAGCATATGATTGGGTGAAAACGGCTCAATCTATTAGCTGAGAAAATTGAGGGCAGGAGTGCATTAGCATATTAACAGCACGCGTGCTGTTAAGTGATGCTAAAGCGGTTCTGTGGCGCGCGCGCTGAAATGGCCAGAACTCGCGCGCTTGAAACGCCGGATACGTATGGCAAAGCCAAACCCCGCCATAAAGGCGCCGATCATTTTAAGGAACAGCGCTATCATCACTTCTTAACGCTGCTGCCGTAATACGCCGTAAAATGTAAGAGAGAGAGCGGCGTATTTACGCGCGTCATAGCGCAAAAAAGCGCCGCTTTTTTTACGCCGCAATTTAAGCCTTTCCAGAGCGGACTGCCAGTAAAATAACGCGCGTTTGTGAACATCAAACGCGCGTAAAATACGCGCGATTTGAACATCAACAAAACGCGCGTAAAATACGGCGTTCCTCTAAGTATGCTAATCAATCCCGCCCTTCTTCATTCTCTCAGCCAATGCATTTTGAAGTGTTTGCTGCGCCAATCGCTGACCAAGACAAGCAGACCCATCAGTTTCAGCAGCACAGATGTGCGTTGAGATTTCTCCTCTCATTTGGCGTTGAGTTGTAGCGTCATTTAGATATAGATATTAGTAAATGCAGTTGCTAATGTGTGGTTTCCCGTGGCCTAATTGATAAGAGACGCTTGAGCGAGTAGGCAAGGATGTTGTATCGGACGAATCCATTTATTAACCATATTTCTGCTTTTGTCAGATGAGTCACGCTTTTATGATCGCAAATGCCTTATTTCGTCGGAAAGCCAGACCTCCCTGTGTTATAAGTTTCCAAAGACAGTGCCTTTTTAGGTCAGCCAGCCAGATCATCTTGGTGTGTCCGTTGTAACACGCTTTATAAGTTCATTATACTTAAATTATTATAGAGCCATCGAGCCTTTATTTCATGGAGTTATCGTTACAAGTTCCTCTGAGTTCTGTTCGATATATAAATAGCAAGTGGGAAGGAGTGAGAGGGAGCCACAGTTACACAAAGTGGTCAAACAAGCTTGTCCTCTCAAATTACCATTTCCTTAAGCTCCTATATGTTTTTCATTAGCCGACAAATGGTTGAAATAAAGTAACGTTGTGATCCGGACGTATATTAGACTTGTTAAATGCAGAAATGCTTGCTGGCAAGTGTCTATTCAGTTAACAACTCCAATTCCCAAAATTAATGTTTTCAATGTCGTCCAAATGCTGAAAATAAAGTCAGGTTTGTGACTCGACATACTACTTGACTTATAACACCACGACGACAGGTCGAGGAAATGGTTTTCCTGTTGGCGTGCCACTAGCTTTGCCATACCGACTACTACATTGCCTGTTACAAACTAACTCGTTAGCCCCTAAACCCCTAAGAAGTTGAAAGCATTTATATTAAGATTTTAATTATTAACTATAGTGATATGTTCAAATTAAATATGATTTTGTGTTTAAAATGAAGTGTAATGTGCATTAATTTAGAACTCTAGATGGTGGTCTATGGTGGCTATTCACTTCATTAATGTACCGACAGATTTTTAACACACAAATCATATTTTAAATTGACATATCACTATAGTTTAATATTAAATGCTATCAATAAATGACATTCTAAACTTCTAGGGGTTAGGGCTAACGAGTTAGTTGTAACAGCCACAATGTAGGCCTAGTAGTCGTATGGCAAAGGTAGGGCTTTTTTCCCTATCCAAGCCAGTGGCACGCCAAACCAGAAAACATTTCCTCGACCTGCGTTCGAAGGTGTATAAGTCAAGTAGATGTCGAGTCACCAACCTGACTTTATTTTCGAGCATTTTGACGGACATGAGAAACCATAATTTGTGGAATTGGAGTGAGTGAATACTCAATAGACAACTGGCAGCAAGCATTTCTGCATTTAACAAGGTCTATTATACGCCCGGGTCACAACGTTACTTTATTTCAACATTTGTCGCAATGAAAACATATAGGCCTAGGGAAATGGTGATTTTAGAGACACAGCTTGTTTGACACTTTTGTAACTGTGGCTCCCTCTCACTCCTTTCCAACTGTGTATTTATATCGATTGAACGAGAAGGATGTTAACGATACACTCCATGAAAATAAAGGCTCGATGGCTATAATAATTTAAAATATAATATGACTTATAAAGCGTGTTAGAAAGACACCAAGATGATCTGGTCTGGCCTGACTAAAAAGAGCACTGGGTCTTTGGAACTTAATAACACAGTGAGGTCTGGCCTTGCCGACGAAAAAGCATTGCGATTCATAAAAGCGTGAACCATCTGACAAAAGCAGAAATATGGGTAATAAATGGGATTCGATCCGACAAACATCCTGCCTACACGTCAAGCGTCTCTATCAACATAGGCCACGGGAACCAACAACATTAGCAATTGCATTTTACTAATATCTATATCTAAATGACGCTACAACTAACGCCAAATGAGAGGAGAAATTCTCAAAGCAGATCTGTGCTGCTGAACTGATTGGTCTGCTTGTCTTGGTCAGCGATTGGGCGCAAACACTTCAAATGCATTGGCCTGAGAGAAAAGAAGGGCGGAGATTATTAGCATACTAGAGGAACGCCGCTATTTTACGCGCGCGTTTTGATGTTCAAAACGCGCGTATTTTACGCGCGTTTTGATGTTCAAATAACGCGCGTATTTTACGCGCGCGCTCTTGAAAGGCTTAATATTCGGCGCGTAAAAAGCGGCGCTTTTTTTGCGTATGACGGCAGCCGTAAAAATACGCCGTTTTTCTACATTTTACGGCGTATTTTACGGCGTAATGAAGGTGATACGCGTCTAAATGATGGCGCTTTATGGCGGGGTTGGCTTGCCATAGGAACGCGCGCGCTGAAACGCCGGAACGCGCGCGCTGAAACGCCGGAACGCGCGCGCTGAAACGCCGGAACGCGTTCTGGAAAACCAAAACGCGTTCTGGGCACGCGTGCTGGCGTTTCAGAACGCGTTTAATTGAAGTCGAATTGTGGCACACTCCGCTTGCCATACAAAGTGAACGCGTGCAGACGAGATTTCGTGTGCCCAAAGTGAACGCGTGCAGACAATGCGACTAGCGCTAGATGGCGCAAATGGTCGCTTGTATAGTCTGTTTGAAAGATGCAAGTAAATATACTCAAATATTTATTTCTTGAAGTCATTTCAGCATCCATACAAGTAGGCCAAGAAACTATCAAGGTGAAACTAAAACTATAGGGACTGGTTCATTATATTCCTTCCAACGTCAGAATGGAAGGGTGTCCTTGGTCCGCGCATTGCGTTAATATAGCTTATTTACACGGCTCTATTGAATGCTGCTCTCTCTGATTGTCAGCGGCTGCGTTCTGCCGGTCTGTTTATTTCTGTATTAACGGAACCGTCGTCATATAACAGACGTTGCTAGGGACAGCGCTCTTTACGCGCGCCTACTTTACTTTACCGACGAATCCTTGTCGCTGCGCTGAATCATTGTGGGTTATTATCTATTGTTTTATTATTTTATTTCACTCGTAAAGCCGTGTAATAAGCGGGATAAATGTATAGTTAGTTCGGTTTGTTATGGAGAAATAAACCCCTTCAGGTTGTATGGAACCCTCCGCTTCGCGTCGGGGTTCCATCCAACGGGGTTGGATGGAATAACAACCTTCCGAACTATACATTATCCCTTACTGATTCAATGTGTACTACAACACATGTTAGCAGCAGCAGCAGCAATCCAACCAGGGGGATGCACTTCTCGGCACAGCTCATATCTGTTTAGCAATCAGTTCTGCGGATACAAGCATGTACCCCAATAACACTCTCAGTAGCCGCGATTTACATGGACACATCTATGCGGCCATAGAAAATGGTCATGTATACGCCTCATTTCGGAATCCAAATTATTCTGTGTGCGGCATAGATTCTATGCCGCATAGAATAGGTGGTGTAGCCCGTTTTAAAATCGCCAATGTATTACACTTACTTCCGCATAGATTGGGGTTTACACTTAGAGCCGCCGCAGTAGTTCGCAATATTGGTCCACTGGAGCTCCGTCGGGTACTTTTTAAGCACACCGAAACTTCACCGCTGTCAAGGAAAGTGGATTTATTGCCTGGATTCACGTCTTTGTTATCACTCCGTTAAGTTAGTCCGGTAAGCGTGTCCGGTTGCTAAGAGCCGGGACATGGGTGTTTATTAAATTACGAATTACTGTGATTCACTATTACCTTTCTTTCTTTCTTCTTCTTTCTTGAAGGAGCAGGGAGAGAAAAGCTCTCTCCTGCTGTTGCTTTCATTAAATTTAAATTTAAAATTCCCGATAGTGATAACCCGTCCATTATCTCGCCGCCGGTCCCAGAGATGTGTCAAGGTGTGCGCGAGGGACATAACGGACATTTTTTGTCCACTGCCCATGTAGGCTATACAGTTCATTCGGAACACATTTCGGAACAGATCTATGCCGCATTGAAATACTATGCGGCATAGATCTGCCATGTAAAACGCGGCTAGTGAGACTTCAAATACAAAGAATGATAGGAATCAAATGGTCTTCTCAGCACCAGCTTACTTTATTTGATCGACCTAGACAGTGTGGAGACACCCCACATTCATTTTCCACATTAAAAAATATTGTTTTAGCATAACTATCTGAAATCCCACGCTCAAGCACAGCCACGCCTTCAGAAATCATTACGGTAGTTTTCCCTTCAGCTGTTGCGCGCTCCCCGCGAGGTGCAAACATAGACTATAGAAGCGACCACGTGCGCCATCTAGTGCTAGTTGCATATTCTGGCACGCGTAAGCTTTGTCTTTTGGCAGACGATATTTCGCGTTGTGCCAAATGGTAAACGTGTCAACCCGTCGTTCACTTTGGGCAGACGATATTTCACGTGAAAAATGCGCAGAAAAACACGTGACGTTATTTCGTGTTCACTTTGGGCCACACGAATATTTCACGTGAAAATGCGCAAAAAACACATGAAATTTCGTCTACCTATGCAAAGCACACGTCTGGGCAGGCGTTTATGACCCATTTGGCTTTCCATACACACACACACACACACACACACACACACACACACACACACACACACACACACACACACACACACACACTCACACACACACACACACATCCTCATTAATGGTTTAGGATAATTGTGGCTCATCTCCTCTGAGCTGTAGTTTACATGCTGCTGCCTCTTAACGCCATTAGTAATATATAGACCCTCAACAGGGGGGCGAGAGACATGGGAAGAAAGAGAGGGAGGAAAAGTGGGAGAGAGAGAAGGCGATTAAAAAGGGAATGGAAGCGAGAAAGGAGAGGGAGAAGGAGGGAGAAGGAAATGAAGAACAAGAGAGAAGAGAAAGGGAGAGAGATAAACATGAGACGATGAGAATAGAGAGAGGTAGGAGGCGTGGGTACGTTCTTTGGTCATCAGTAATTATCTCTTTTATGTTTTTTTTTCATGTTTTCTGAAAGCGGCCAATTGGCTAGCAGATAATTGGCCGAAACACACTCTCCTGATTATGTGTCGATGTGAGGACCAGTCTGAGGAGGATGAAGGACCTCACAACACCGTCCCCATTTAGCCATGGCACACACACACACAAAGACATGAACACATTGACATGAATCGTCTTCCACACACACACACACACACACACACACACACACACACACACACACACACACACACACACACACACACACACACACACACACACACACACACACACACACACACACACACACACACACACACACACATTAACATGAAGCTACATACACACACAAACACACAAACATGAACATGAAGCTTCATACACACACAAACACACAAATACATTAACATTAAGCTTCTAAGACACAAACACACACACACACACATACACACACATATACACACACCCACACGTACACCTCAAAACAAAGATTGCACATTAATACATATCTAGTGGACACAAACAAACAAACAAGCAATTGTATCATCAAATCACAAATTATTTTCTGTATTCTGCATTTGACTCCTAGCCAAAAGGGTTTGACTCCCAATGTCCCCAGACTACCTATGGGCATCCTTTGAGCAAGACCGCCCCCCCCAAAAAGCCATTCCCTCTTGCTTCACGCCGTGGCGTGATGTGTGTGACGGAATCGTCCCAGATTACCAACCAGTGTGTGTGTTCTTGTGTTGCCAGCTCCTATCAGCTCGTGGTGAAGGAGGAGCGGAAGTCCAAATCCCGCCGGGCTGCCGGCGACGGCACCGGCGGCCCCAACTGTTTCTCGGCGCCGGTTAGCTTCCGGAACGCCTCGGCGCTGGACTCGACCTACTACATGGCGGCGGAGCTGCCGCCGTCCAGCATGACGGCGCCCACCGCCTTCACCGTGGGCGACAATAAGAGCTACG
This sequence comes from Melanogrammus aeglefinus, assembly GCA_900291075.1. Lineage (NCBI taxonomy): Eukaryota > Metazoa > Chordata > Actinopteri > Gadiformes > Gadidae > Melanogrammus > Melanogrammus aeglefinus. The sequence continues at coordinate 172,544 of OLKM01001038.1, read as the reverse complement.
GGGGCTTCTCCAACCCGCCCCTCTCCCCGGCCAAGAGCTACAGCGTCTTCTACCAGGCCATCAGCCGCGCCAACGGGGTGGGTAACCATGACAATGAACATAACACCGCCGCCGCCGCCGCCGCCGCCGCCACGGTCAACTCAGGGCCGTCGCGTTTGTAATTCACATCTTATGGAATTACGTTTTTTAATAACTTAGACTTGCCTCCTCAAGTAAGTCCTGTTTTATTCAGTCATTCAGTAAGAAACTTTTACCTCTACTTGAACTGGGAGTTGTGTAGTAATCTATACTAAAGCCGAACCCAATTGGCCTCTATGCAAGGACTTCTTTTTTTCTTTTTTCTCAGTCTACTCTGGCTGTTGTGAGCCAATGATCTTAAATAGGTTTGTACACAAATTACCATATACAGGCCTGGTAGTGTGTGTGTGTGTGTGCGTGTGTGTGTGTGTGTGTGTGTGTGTGTGTGTGTGGTGCGTGGTGCGTGTGCGTGGTGCTGTGTGTGTGTTGTGTGGTGTGTGGTGTGTGTTTTGTGTTTATCGAAGCCATACACCATGCAGATAGCACAGTACATTTGACTGGTTACCTCTCAGTCTCCTGTGTTTGTGTGAACTTCAAACCGTCAGCAAATGAACAACCCCCCTTATCCCTCATTCCTGAGACAAAGTCACTTTTCCAATCTCCATATCGCTGTGAAATCCTGTGAACTACTTTAATTTTCCACCTTCGTAACCACGGTAACTCCTTTTGGCAAGCAGAGCTGCCGCCTTTATAACCTCCCCCTCCCAGAATGCTGTCCCAGAATGCAACTCAACAAGATATTACCTGTGTGTGTGTGTGTGTGTGTGTGTGTGTGTGTGTGTGTGTGTGTGTGTGTGTGTGTGTGTGTGTGTGTGTGTGTGTGTGTGTGTGTGTGTGTGTTGGGTATCTATCATGTGTATCATGTGTGTCATTTTCTATTTCTATTGCGTTTCTGTGTTTGTGTGGGGCTGTAGTGTCATGCATCGTCTGTGTGTCTGTGTGTGGTGTGTGTGTGTGTGTGGTGTGTGTGTGTGTGGTGTGTGTGTGTGTTGTGTGGTGTGTGTGTTGTGTGTGTGTGTGTGTGGTGTGGTGTTGTGTGTGTGTGTGGTGTGTGTGCTGTGTGTGTGTGTCTCTTGTGTGTGCGTCTTAATCTAGTCATATCAGACATCCTGATTTGATTGGATCCCAGCCAATCCAATCAGTGTGTAATTTGTACGGGTCAGGGGGCGGGAGGTTGAGAAGCAAATGGGAAAACAAGTGTGCCCACGCAGCCACCGTAGCCAGGTGATTCATGCATGACAAATAGACATTAATGTTTAATTCTCTAGCCAAGATGAGGAAAATCAGGACTAAGAGTGACTTTGACCTGAATACCTACCTCAAAACACACATTTAAATGGAGAATATATATTTAGAATGATTCTATATCCTACAGGGAGACTGAGACCAGCTTTCATTACTGATTAAATAAGGGATGATTAAAATGCAGTGTCATACCCAAGGGCACTTTGATTATAGACAAGCATTTGACCACATTGTTCAGATTTGAACCAGAAAAAGTTCAGATACTTCTAAGACCCAGTGAACCCAATTTCCTTTTTTTACGTAGTGTTATGTCTTATATGATGTCAACATAGTTTTAACCAAACCAATACATTTGCATCAACAGCAGTATATTTGAGTGGATCGCAGATGTATATTTTGTATATAAGACCGTTCCTCAATCGAGTCAACTATATAATGATGTTATACTTTGCTATTTGGTTATGTGGAAAATAGTTTCTTGTGTTAACTTTGCGCTCAACACTTCCAAATTGTCGTGGTTGCATAGCAACCAAACGAGCCTCCATTTATCAAGATTGGCTCATAATGCTAGCTAGCTAAGCTCCAAATGTCTAGCTTACTTCTGTCGCTTTGTTCTCTCTTTGAAGACAGCCAAAGATGTTGTCTGTTATTAATAGTTTGTGGAATAAATGTTCTCTCATGTTAATCATACTTTGGTTTTATATTATCAGATGTTTTCATCTGTAATTAATTAATTTAAAAAGATTTAAAACACTATCCAGAATTAATTAGCTACATTGGCTAGGAATTGCTGTTAAATGGTTGTTGGCAATTTATTCGTAACAAACCAGATTTTAGATCTAATAGAACTGCCACCCATACAAGTGATAAAAGACTCTCTCGCTCTCTCTCGCGCTCTCTCTCCTCTTGGACGCTCTGAAAGAATGTGTTTAGAATAATGTTGAATTTGATTGTCAACAGTCACTGTGATTAGGTGCCGTGCTACACCTAACGTAGTTTGAGGGCCAGATATCATTGCATTGTGGAGTTTGGGTGCTATAGCTTGGTTTCTGGTTTGTCTATATCTTAATGATGGTGGTGAGGCTTCGTGGGAACTGAACACGGGGATGAGGGTTTAGGCCCAGGTCCAGATGACTGAGGGGATTTGGTTATTTGCTCACTCCATGCCTCTCTTA
>OLKM01001038.1:165141-169264 GCA_900291075.1 Melanogrammus aeglefinus | reverse complement strand
TCTCTGTCTCTCTCTCTCTCTCTCTCTCTCTCTCTCTCTCTCTCTCTCTCTCTCTCTCTCTCTCTCTCTCTCTCTCTCTCTCTCTCTCTCTCTCTCGCTCTAGCTCTCTGTTTCCATTGTTATCTCTCTGTCTCTCTCTGTCTCCTTATCTCTCTCTCTGGGCAAGAGAACTTGACATCAGTGTGGCTTCAGTCTCTTATCTGCCATCATTGTGCCAATTAGTGGTTGCTCACACACCTACACACACACACACACACACACACACACACACACACACACACACACACACACACACACACACACACACACACACACACACACACACACACACACACACACACACACACACACTATCTTTCTTTCTTACACACACAGATGCAAACAGCCACACACATCACACACATAGGTTCACACAGAGGGAGAGCGCAAGGGAGGGAGAATGTCTGGGAGCCCGATGAGTGGAAGGGTGGATGAAGTACACGAGGTTAGAAAGATAGAAAGTTCTAAAAAGCAGAGAAAGTTCACTAACTTGTGTTGCTGGATAACATCCGGATAATAAATAAACACTAAGTGTCGTGCATCGGAGTTTGTAATAATGAGGTGCTCTACTGGCTCAGGTGGGGCTCTCCCATTGGTTGAATATCTGTCAGCGTGTGTGTCCAATGATCTTACAGCAACAGGGAGGGAGCAACAGGCACCAGGAAAATAAGTTTATTGTCAGAAAATGAAATGCACTCAATTGTTTCAAAGTCAAACTCAATGACCTGCTGACTTTGTCTCTCAGGTTCTAACATCTCTCTCTCTACCTCTCTCTCTCTCTCTCTCTCTCTCTCTCTCTCTCTCTCTCTCTCTCTCTCTCTCTCTCTCTCTCTCTCTCTCTCTCTCTCTCTCTCTCTCTCTCTCTCTCTCTCTCTCTCTTGTTCTCTCTCTCTACAGGAAACTAAGATCAACTGTGTCCGCCTTGCTACCAAAGGTATGTCCATCAGTTACAATGTTGTGTTAACTCCAACCAACCCACGGTGTCCCACTCACACACTTGCTTACATGCTACCATGCTAACCTGTGCCACGTGTGCCTGTGTATTAATAAGCAATACATAGCCAGACTGTCATCACATGTTATAGACAGGAACCATGACGACTTACATGACACACATGTATGTTGCCCCCCACCCCCGCCCACTCCCCCAAACCAGCATCACCTGATAACCTGCATGAACCCATCGGTGTCGCATTTTGCTGCTGCCTCTATGTTGTTTTTCATCTCTCTCTCGCTCTGGCCCTCCCTTGTCTCTTTCATACCACTAGCACTAGCTCTGTGAGCAACCCATTCACACCACATCTGTATAGCAGACCTTGTACTTTAACACTCTTTAGCCTGCTATCGATTATTCAACCCTCTTTCTATCTTCCTCCAATTCTCCCTCCCTCTCTCTCTCACTCTCTCCCTCTTTCTCCCCCCCCCCCCCCCCCCCTCTCTGTCTTTATCGCTCTCTCCCCTGTTATTTACATTTTTGTTTTCATGAGCTTTAATTCTCTTGCCTGCGCTCTCTCGCTTAGTACCTCCTCTTCCTCCTCTTCTCCGTCCCTCCATCTTCCCGTCTCTGTGCTGCTCGTGGGTGTAACGTGGTGGGTGGGGGTCCGGTGGTCCGGGGGGGGGGGAGTGGGGTCAGCTGTCCGTCTGTCTGTGCGTCAATCTGGGGCAAACACAGTCGCACCTTCCGGCTCCACAAACCAAAGAGCGGAACAGTTGCTTTGCTAAGGGGAAAGCAAACTATCGTGAGTTTGTTGAAATCCAATCAAACTAACTCTGTAGGGGAAGCACAGGCCAGATGATGAGACGAAAATAGCTAATTACCTTTAGTACCTGTCCATCAAATAAACTGACTGTATTTTAAAATGTGTTGCCTTGCTCTGCAGCCTGTTTCTTGTACCACTCAATGCGTGCCTTGAATAGGATGTGTTGTCAAGTTATTTGAGTGTTTTTTTAACTAAAGTAGCATAATGGAAAAGTTTGGCAAATTTATGACCTCAACAGAGGTTTGTCTTTTTGACGTCCAGACGGACAAAGGGACCTTCCTCGGACACCCACTGGGCCTGAAACCATCGCATTTGTTTAGTTTTATTTTATTTTATCACGTTGCAAGTCATCACTTGTTTTTTTTGTTTTTTACTCATTCCAAGATCCATTATATTTCCCTTCTGGTTTGAACCTTTGAACCTGAAAGAGACAGGTTCACAGTTCAGAGTTAATGTTTGACATCACCATCGCTCACCCCCCCCGTCACGCCTTATTAACGGACCCCCCCCCCCTTCATCCAGACTGACGCCACAGAGTCCGTTAGATCCACCACTAACGTACTCCTATCAAGATGCTAATCGATGCTAACTTCCTGATGCTAACCTCCTGTTAACCGACCAATCCCTGTCCACCGAGTGCCAGTTTATTTTATAAATAATGTTAATGTCTCAACCGCTCATTTGACCAAAATGTTCTCTCCTCAGGAAAAAACAATTGATAACTTGATGAAATGACTAAAAAAACAACGAGAAATGGCTTTTATTCTTAGACCTTTTTTTCTACTTTCTGTTTCCCCCCCTTCTGTTGGTTTCTCTCTCTCCTTCTGTTCTCTCTGTCTTTGTTCCTTCTCTCCTGCACGCCCGGGGATGGTCTGCCCTGGCGTTAGTGGTGATAGGTAGGGGACAAATTACCACGCCGTACATTCTAGTCATCCCCAGCGAAGGTGATTATCCACAGGCAGAACTCGTTCCTATCTTCTGTTGTTTCTTTGGTTCATGTTTTTATCCATCTCAAAGCAGCCATCCACCTCACGCCATTGCTTCCTTGTTTCGCCTCAGTTGACCTTCGACCCCCTGATCCCTCCCCCACCTCCCCGCCCCTATCATTTCTTCTTTGGTTTTCCCGCCTTTTTTTGCCATGTTGTCAGTTGCATCGTTGCCTAGATGTTGTTTTCCTTTTTGTTTTTTTGCATGGCAACTCTGCTCACACACAAACACACACACACACACACACACACACACACACACACACACACACACACACACACACACACACACACACACACACACACACACACACACACACACACACACACACACACACACACACACACACACACACACTGCACTATTTCCTTTCTATTGACATACAACTGTGCCATTTTAATTTGCCGTTGAGCTTAGCCGTATGACCTGACAGAAGTTTTTCTTTGAATTCTACTACAAAATACTTTTTGCGAGACAGGTTCTCTTTGTTGCCCTACTTGCTGAATTATTAATTTATTTAAGACATCCTTTTTCTATTAAGACTGAATTCTGAAAATCGTGACAGAGTGTGGATTCTTACTAAGATGACAGATGATATTGACTGAGAATTGTTATGGCTTACACAGCTGTGTCTTTTCTTTAAAAGGTAGACAGACTTGTGGTTGGAGATGGGTTGAAACCAGTTTAGATTGATCGTTACACACTGTGTAACTGACTGTTGATCCTCTCTAACTAGCGAACTTGACAGTGCTAAGCTTTCTAGAATGAGCATTCCATCCTATGTGCTTTGATGCTAACCAACTATTGACACAGCACATATGAGAGAATAAAGATGGGATAAGATAAGATTGACAGTACAGTGTTGTCTTGTCTTTTCATGCTTCTGAACTACTGGCATCCAATAGTGATCCTATTTATTTTTTAGTCATGGATCTGTTTAGCTAAATAAAAATTCATTACATTTTTGAAGTTACACATTTCTCTTTTTAGTTCCATGAGCTATAAATTAGATTAGATTAGATTAGATTAGATTAGATTAGGCTTTATTGATCCTTTTGGGATGACTCCCTCAAGGAAATTGATTGTCCAGTAGCTCACAGAAGAAACACAACACAATATTAAATTATATACAATATAAGATAAACAATACACTCTTAGATAACTATAAAAAGTAAAACAAAAAGTAAACAATAATTATAATAATATAAGATAAACAATAAACTCTTAACTAACTAACTATAAAAAGTAAACAAAAACAGTAAAAAGTAAACAATAAACTCTTAGCTAATATAGAAAGTAGAGATAATAATAATAGAAGTAAAACAGGATTCAAGTAA
>OLKM01001038.1:155141-157641 GCA_900291075.1 Melanogrammus aeglefinus | reverse complement strand
GGCGGAGCTGAGAGACGTGGGTTTAAATGGAACCCCCCAAGCCTTGAGTAATCAATGAGCGGTCTTGGTTTGTCAAGGTGAGACCCACACAAATGGCTGCAAAGGGAGTATTAACAAAGTCAGACGGATGACAGGACACTCCTGTTCAGTCTCTCTCTCTCTCTCTCTCTCTCTCTCTCTCTCTCTCTCTCTCTCTCTCTCTCTCTCTCTCTCTCTCTCTCTCTCTCTCTCTCTCTCTCTCTCTCTCTCTCTCTCTCTCTCTCTTGCTCCTCAATGTCTATCCCTTTATCTCTATCCATTTTCAACTTCAGTTAGCTTTATTAGCAGGCCTGATATATACAATAGGTGTAATGAAATAAGCCAACACATTCATCAATTGACAAGAATAATACTTATAGGCAAATAAAACTAAGAAAGAACAACACACAGGTTAATTCCCTTGATCTCTCTCTGTGTCTGCTCGAGATCCCCTCATTAGTTCTCTCTTTCTTCTCTTTTTTTTCTCTCTCTCTGCCACGCTCTCATTGACACCTCGCTGTGATTAACACCTCGAGAGTGGATGTCTGACCTTCCACTCTCTCTCCTCCCCAATCCAGGAGTAGCTTCCTGTCCGGGAGGTACGCCAGAACAACAGAGATGTGTTTGTTTTGATTAGCTGACCTCTCCCTATACCCTAGGGTGACACACAGCAAGGTCTGGCTGAGATGTATGTGATGGTTGACCCCTGACCTCCAGCTCTGTTTAATGTTTAATGATGTAGCGTGTATGATATATCCTGGGCTCGCTAGCTGTGTGTGGGCGCAGGCCGATGCATATGCTTTTGAAAAATCATTTCTTCCTGTTTTGAAGAAGAGGCCATTCATCTTGATTTTGAAGGAATACATTGGTTGCAGTCAAAATTCCAGACAGCTAAACACTCTTTGTTCAGCTCTGGGGTTGCTGTTGGATGAAACGGGACAACGGAGCAGTCTATTGTCTGGTCTGTGGTCCAGGGTATCTGCAGGGGTTTAGCAGGACAAGCTCAGGAGACCCCTTTTAATTTCCCTCCGTGAAAAAGAGGATGTTTCTGATTGGTGCTCAATAGGAACAGCGTGTGCACTATGCTCTTCTCCGACACCCCCTTATCTCTCTCTGCTCCTCTCCAACCTCCCCTTTATCACCCCCGCGAGTCCCCCCCCCCCCCCTTCCTTTCATTACATTCCCTGAACATACTGTGACTGTAGTTTGGGTCCACTCACACTGTGCATGTTCAAAGACCTGCTGTTGTTCTAGAATTAGCTCTTCTTTTGATCTGCTATTGCTAGAATGTTCCCCCCACCCCCACCCCACCCACCCCCCCCGCCACCGACACAACACACACACACACAACATCAACACACATCACACACACACACACACACACACACACACACACACACACCACACACACACACACACACACACACACACACACACACACACACACACACACACACACACTCATCCAGCGTCCTGCTCCATATACATCCTTTTCTGACTCCAATGTGTGGCTGTATGAGTTTTCAGGTGTTGTGAATCGATTATGTTTGACACACGGAGGGTGTGTTGTGTTGATGTGTGAGTATTGACTGTGTATATATTAACGCTTTATGTGTGGATATTGTCGGATTGTCATGGCCAACTGAACCCTCCATATGGTGGACCTTGCAACGGGAAAAATTAGTCCTTATGTCCGTTACGTTTAGCGGTATGTGTGTGCAATTTTTTTTGCAACGTGTGTTCACAATGTCAAGCAGTGTGTGTGTTGCAAGGTTTTACCCCAGAGAGAAAAATGTGAGTGTGTGTGTGTGTGTGTTTCATATTTCTTAGCCAGAAACTACTCAATACCTGGTCTGACAGTTCCCTCACTTTACTGTCATTTTTTATCCATTTAGGGACACAAAATGTTTATTTTCTCATTATTTAATTACAAATGACTAGGCAAACAAGACATTGATTAAAATGTATGTCTCCATTAATCCTGGCTGTCAAATTAATTGACTGGAGACTGGAATATATCTATTTTTGCTCCACAGTGTGACCACGGCTCATTTTAAGTGAAGATGATTCATATTGTTTGTTGATTATCGTGTGCAGTTGTGGGTGTTGCTTGTGTCTATATGTGTCTCTGCCGGGTATTTGACACACCGTCCAATTGAATCAATCCGCTGGTATATCTCGCAGAAGTTCAAGCGAAACGTCGCAGCTTCGTCAAGTAGTGCCTGTCGCTTTCCTCCCTGTTGAATTGTGTGTGTGTTGGTGTGTTTTGTTGTGTGTGTTCCTTTGTGTGAATTATTTACCTTGGGATCCTCAAGGATATGTGTCTTTATGTTATCCTCTACGGTATGATGTGTATGTTCGTACAGCAAACATTCGCTGTGTGTATGTGTATGGGTACATGTGCATGTTTGCGTGTCCCTGAGTCTGAGAGTACTTCCCATGGGTAATATCTCCATGCTCCTCTTCTTTATGATCTTTTCCT
>OLKM01001038.1:151860-155116 GCA_900291075.1 Melanogrammus aeglefinus | reverse complement strand
TTACACTTGGTCACTGTGGTAGAGGCCGTGGAGGCTAAAGAATTAGTGTGTGGGTGTGTGTGTGTGTGTGTGTGTGCGTGTGATGTGCGTGTGTGTGTGTGTGTGTGTGTGCGTGCGTGCGTGCGTGCGTGCGTGCGTGCGTGCGTGTGCGTGCGTGCGTGCGTGTGTGTGTGTCTGTGTCACTCTATGTCTGTATGTATGTTTGTGCTTCTGTACCTGTTTGTTTGTGTGGTGTTTGTACCTGTGTGTTTTGTGTGTGTGTGTGTGTGTGTGTGTGTGACTGTGTGTGTCTGCATCTGTGTGTGTGTGTGTGTGTGTGTGTGTGTGTGTGTGTGTGTGTGTGTGTGTGTGTGTGTGTGTGTGTGTGTGTGTGTGTGTGTGTGTGTGTGTGTGTGTGTGTGTGTGTGTGTAGGCGCCTCCACCCAGGACTCTGATGCGATGGAGCCAGAGAAGCAGGTGGACAGCACGGTGAAGATGGCGGGCGTCATCGCGGGAGTCCTCATGTTCATTATCATCCTTCTGGGACTGTTGCTCACCTTCAAACGCAGGTATGACCTCTCTATGACCCCCACCACCCTAGGGTGAGACGTAAACGTGACCTAGATTTGACCTTAATGTGACCACCCCATGACGTCCCTCTAACCGTAGCAGAGGATTACCTCCCCGTGACCTTTCACACTATCACACACACGAGACAAAAAGACTGACAGACAGACAGACAAGAAAGACAATTGTGTAACCTTAGAAGGAACCACTGCGTCACACTGTTTAGAAGAACTGCATTATATTGCACACATGGAAATGAAAGTATTTTTCTTTCATCACTTCACCAGTGTTAAAATGTATACGTTTACGTGTCAGGGCAACACAGTAGTTTTGATATAGTTTCACATGAACTCACTTGCTTGTGGGTCATACTTGATGTAAAACTGACAGTAGACAATCGAGGCCCAGGTGACTCTGGTAAAATGCACACTGGCTTACCTTGATCCCTGTTCGCGCTCTCTTTCTCTGTCTCTCTCTATCTCTCTTCACCTAATCTCACCTCTAGCCTCCTTCCATTCTCATCATTTTGCTTCATGAATCACTATTGGTTTACCATATCTTTTGCCATTTTATACTTTGGTTTTATTATTCATATCTTTACCATCTATTTACCACCATAAATCACGCAACCACACACACACACACACACACACACACACACACACACACACACACACACACACACACACACACACACACACACACACACACACACACACACACACACACACACACACACACACACACACACACACACACACAGCTGTATGCTAATCTGATATTTTTCAGTACTTTGGGCATTATGTTAAAGTCATAGCTGTGCTGGGGTACCGTACCATCTATTGTAAATCAATATTAGATTTGTTTTCTTTCTCAGCATTTCCTTCATAGAAATTTGTATAGCATTATAAAAATTAACAATGACAACAATATTGTAATATTGTATATTTACACATGATTTAAGAAAGCAAACCGGGGATCATTTATCATCTGGGCCGGTGGATTAATGACAACAGGGTCCAAAAAACTCAAAAGTAATCGGATAACGAGGCAAATTGAATTCCGCCAATCAAAACTAAGCTCCGCCCCCTTATCAAACTGCAGCCGGCTGCTTGTCATTCCGTGAGAGTGCCTGGTTGTGTGCCGCCGTAAACCCTGGGGGTCTGTGGCCGTTAGCACTGTCCTTGAGGGCCCCCGCCACTCCTCATTACCTTCGTGTCCGTCATCCCAGATCGCCGTGGCGACAGTGAGGCAGAAGGAGCCTCGGGATTAGCAGACTTTGTTGAGCTCCTCTCTGGTGCGTTCAGTCCAGGCCCCATGCCATGTCTCCGCTGAATACCAATCACGGTTCCAGGGACCCACCGTCAGCCGTCGGCAGACCACTGCGATGGCACGTCAATGTTAACCGTTTACTATTACGGTCATTATTTTGTCATTTGGCAGACGCTTTCATCCAAAGTGACTTACACTGAATAGAGATACATGTCATTCATGGGGCCGGTAGCTGACATGGGTCTGGAACTGAGAACCTTTACCGATCCTCTTACCGACAAAAATAAAATGTATATCAATCTTTAGAGAGGGAGGGAAAGGAGAGAGAAATAGAGCAAGAGCGACAAGAGAGAAATAGATGAGAGAGAATGAGAGAGGTGTGCCTGTATTCGGCCCGCATCCCGTCTGAATAATTTCATTACTTTCTGAGCCGGGGGCAGAGCGACTCAGACAGGAATCAGAGAGGTCAGGTTCAGCAGATATGCTAGTCAGAGGCTAACCCAGGCTAAAGCATACCAAACAGCATGCTAACCTGTTGGGCCGACAATAAAGACCAGCAAAGATACATATTTAACAGGTGGTGAGATCGCATGAGAAACGGAAAAAAGAGAAGACAGAGACACAGAAATCTGGAGTGAGGAAGGGTAAGGCAGAAGCCGATCAATAGAAAGATGAAGCAAGAGCTTTAGTTCACCTGAGAGGATGAAGGGGTCAAGTGTGTTATGCTAATGACATGCTAAAGAGATGGAGAAAAGCCCATAAACATTAAAGAGGCTTCACAGGGGTCAAGGTCAACGATACACACCAGCAGACAAAAAGAAAGTAAAGAAAGATAGGAAAGAGGAAGAGAGAGGGCAAGCATGAGGGAGGAGAAAAACTGATTGTTTAAGTGAAGATATGGACTCCATGCTATGCAAGGCACTATGCTAACTATGTGCTTAAAGAACAACATCAATATTTAAAGGTTGAGCAGGGGGCAAAGGTCGGAAGCGAAGAGCGACGGGGGAATGCAGAAAACCTGGGCGCGGAAATAAGCAATGAGAAATAAAAGAAATATGCCCTTCGGCCTCACAATCTAAACATCAGCAAAACGATCGCAATATTCCAAAATATTTGCAGTGCAAGCTAAATATTAAAGCTTAATATTTTCAAGACGGTCTTGATATTGACAAAAATGAATTCAATATTGTCAAGTTGTCTCACTATCAGCCCAATTCTTTTCAAGAATATTTTTATGCAAGCAAATCAATTGTAGCATTAGCAGGACAGTCCAAAATCGGGAAAAATAACAAGTTTCGTAATATTCACCAAAACAATCTTAACATATCGATGGAACAAGACTAATCATCAAAATAAAATAAAAAATCTTGAGCATCCTTATGACCTTGTGGAGATGGAGCGGGTGGTGGAGATAGAGAAAAAAAGAAAGTGCTTGCGG
>OLKM01001038.1:121860-139360 GCA_900291075.1 Melanogrammus aeglefinus | reverse complement strand
CATTAGCGCTTCGTAGCTACCCTGACACACATCAGCTAGCTTACCTATCCCCCCTTGAGGGACCCTTGACATTAAAGGTTGTATCAGCGATTCTGATTGAAACATAAAGTATGACATTCATCTGCTTTTTCCTCACGATCCGCTAGCTGCCCGTCCCATAAGCAGGCTGTCAAAAAAACGTGTCTCTCTAGGCAGCCTAGGATCTGAGATCGCACACAAAAACAAATGGTACTACCAACACCTCAAAATCAAAATAAACAGTGTTCCAACCAATCACAGACAAGGGGTGGGTGTTGTGGTGTTTCGCGCTCGTGCACGCAAATTGCTAGCTACAAATTCCTGTTGCATTGTCATGCATGTTCATGAAAATGCGCGTCCATGATCATTTTCAAAACACAGGAGGGAGGGGCTAACTGGCTTTGTTTGTTTGGTATCTCGCAAAGGAAGTCAGGGCAACCAGATACGCTGATACAACCTTTAACATACAGCAGGACCATGGTTCATCCAGGGGTTCAAATCCATTCACTTCAAGCTACAAATGTATTTGCGAGTTTTCTAGAGGCTGTGTACATCTGAACACACGGTTGAATACATCGTTTTTTATACATAGTGGCAGGGGTCGTTATGGCACAACATCAAAAGCTCGGAAAAACACAGAAAATACCATTCCACGCGTGTGACATAAATGAACAGGGCCTACAAGTGATACTGCAGAGCAAAATGGTGTGAATTGGACCAAAGGAGCGAGGACTGAAATTGCCGTCCAAATGAGACCACTTTAGCATCCCCTGGTCTCTACCGACAACAGCCCAGGCCGGGCCCTGGCACTCTGAAGGTATTGCGTTTTCCATGGGAACACCACTTGACCCCAGACCACTTCTTGGGCGCGTCCCTCCCAAACAACAACCGAGAGAAAACGCTAATACAAGCGGCCGTCTAGAGAGCCTGGGGTGTGGGCTCTCTAAATCATCACCCCACTTTACTCCACAGGAGGAGAAGTGGGAGAAAACGGACAGGCAGAGAGACAGACAGACAGACAGACAGACAGACAGACAGACAGACAGACAGACAGACAGACAGACAGACAGACGACAGACCAGACAGACAGACAAGACAGACAGACGGACATGCCCCCAGACAGGCCCCCAGACAGACACAGAGAGACAGGAGACAGACAGACAGACAGACAGACAGGCCTCCCAGACAGGCCCAAAGACAGACAGACAGAGAGACAGACAGGCAGTCAGGCAGACAGTTAGGTTTGCGTCTGTGTGTGTGAGCTTCTGTTATCTCATTGTTCCTCTTCTTCCTCTCTTCCTTTTGCTCACCCTGCTCAATCAGTCTCCTCCTCTCCCTCCCCCTCTCCCTCACTTTTCTCAATTACCTCTTCCCTGCATCACATTGCCCTTTCCCCCTTTCTCCCTGCCCTCACTCCCCTCTCTCTCTCTCTCTCTCTCTCTCTCTCTCTCTCTCTCTCTCTCTCTCTCTCTCTCTCTCTCTCTCTCTCTCTCTCCTCTCTCTTCTCTCCTCTCTCTCTCTCTCTCTCTCTCTCTCTCTCTTTCTTTCTTTCTCCGAGACACTCGCTCTTACTCTCAACTCATCTCTCTGTCTCACCTCCCCCCGATCCCCCACCGAGCCGTCCCCCCAGGCCTGTGCTCCCAGGGGACCCCCCCCCCCAACCCTGGACGGATGAGTCTGAGTTTGATGGAAGAGAAATTATTTTAGAAATGTTTTGCACCCCTGTTCTTTTCTCTCTGGCTCTCTGTCTTTGTTTCCCCCTCTATCTTTCTCTTGGGCCACTTTAGACCTCTATTAGACAATTGGAAGAGACAGACAAACAGGCAGACCGTCTGACTGCCTCTGGATCAAATAGGTTTTGGGGGTAAGATAGTGTTGGCTGACTGACAAATCACATTTAAACCTTTTTAAAAACCAAATTATTCACCTTTTTAATGTACACATATTTTTATATAAACCAACATTTACACACATCTTATCTTCGAAAACTTTGACAGTTACGCGCTGTTGTCAAGGAAATCAGGTGTAACATTTTTCTAATTATATTCTGTCAATCTGGATTTACTGTTAATGTACAAAAATTGCCAGATCACAGGTAGATGAAAAAATACATGAAATTGTATCTGAAAGAACAGGATTCATCTTGATATATTTCTTATGACGAGCCTTTGAGATGATCACCAAGGCAAACATCAGGGAACCGGTAGACTGCCATGAGGGACGCCTTCATTAATCTGGATCAGCCTCAACAGATCAGACTGGGACCCATTCTAGGAGGGACCTTCCAGGAGGTTTTTGCAATACAGGCTTCGATAGTAAACATTAGGTCACGTTCTCTGGGCTAGCCTCTTTTGAAACGGCATCCAGCTGAAGGTCAGGTCAAAGTAAAAAAAAAATGGTAATGGGGTTTAATACAATTGCTTAAAATGTCTTCTTCAAATAATGTAATATAATGCAATAATCAATCATTCTAATTCCGTGAAGGAGCAATTTGTATATATTATCATTATCAGGGGGAATCAAGCACAATACTACTATACAGCTTACTATCTAATGGTCCAATAGACTGTGTTTAAGAGTGGGTGCCCGGGCTCGGCTGGTGCACAGGTTCCTGGGGCCCCCCGGGCTCGGCTGGTGTAAACAGCTGTGTGTGTTTGGGGCATATTGGGATCTACTGTTAATCCTGTCAAATTTGTACTGCATGTGGTAATGTCCCCAACTATCAAATAATGAGTGTGTGTGTGTGTGTGTGTGTGTGTGTGTGTGTGTGTGTGTGTGTGTGTGTGTGTGTGTGTGTGTGTGTGTGTGTGTGTGTGTGTGTGTGTGTGTGTGTGTGTCTAAGTGAGACAGAGAGAAGGAGAGAGAAAGGAAAATAAATGGCTAGTTGTTCTTTTATTTGACATAACCGATGAACAACAGCAGCTCTTCCTTGGTTCGATTGCTCATTCCTCTTAGCAAAGACAAGGATATCCTTCAGTGATATTAAACCAACGGGTTCAAGAGGCAAAACCTGCTTCAACATCACGAGGATGTGAAGATGTTTCTGTGGGGTTCTTCCGCTGCTGCAGTGGCTTCTCTCTGTTCCAATGGTCACATCCTCATCTTGTGCTTCCTCCCAAATCCAGAGGACTGTCTGTTGTTTCTTATCCTTGTACATCTCTCTGTCTGTGTTATTGTTCTCTGTTTTGTTTTCGTGTGTGTTATTACCTGTGCCTGTGCTGGTTTACGTTGTTTGTATTTTTTTGTGTGTATTTGTGTGTGTTAACTTGAGTGTGAGCAGTATGCTGGCTGAAGGCTCTTACGCACTAGGCGGCAAACCTGCCATTTCATCAGCCGGCTTACTCAGCAGACTCAGTCGGAGGGGGGGCAGGGCAGGGTGAATTCAGCTCTCAAGAGAAATGATTTTCCTGGCACCCCGTGGAATCGGTATGGCAAAGATTTTGTCAAACTGGTTCGATCTTATCGCAAACTATTGGCGTAAACTACTTGCGTATTGCGGGGGCCACTGAGACTGAAATCGGCCATCATGGTGGAAACAGCCAATAGGAAGGACTATCTTAACGGGTGAATCAGATATCTGAATACAAATGTTGACAATTTGACATCAGCCGCCAATTTTTATTCCCTGTAATTTCAAATGGCTTCAACTGCTGCATAACTTTTATGCAAGCATTGTAAGTCCCTTTGAACGTCAGACTCATTAGAAATGACTGCGCTGTTTAATAGAGAGATGCAGAAAATCCAGCTGCTATTATACAAATATATCTTGCGGGCCTTAGTCCCTCCTACGTGAGTGGACGTGTTCCCGCGAGATTTTGTGAGTTTTCAGAGATAGCACGGATAATAAAAAAAGTAGAATCACCTGTTGACTCTCGCAGGCTCCCGTTCGCCTAGTGTGTACCACCGAGTCGACCGCAAGGCAGGATTGATCGTTTAGACCCAGTAGTGTATTAGTATGTACTGCCAAAGTCGGCCCGCCTTTAAAAGTTAAAGAGTGTGTATGTGTGTTAAGGTCTGTGTATGTGTGTGTAAACCAGAAAGCTGTCTAAGATGCAGAAGAAGCTATATGTTTGAACCTGTTGTATGTGTGTCAGAATCAGCAGAAGGAGAGTGTGTGTGTGTGTACATACAGTATGTATTAACCTGTGTATGTGTGTGTGTGAACCAGTAAGCTGGCTAAGAAGCAGAAGGAGACGGCCAGTAGCTCCACCCAGCAGAGAGAGATGGAGCCTGTCTCCACGGCCGATAAGAGCACTACCAAGGTCAGCACGTTACGCAAGGACGACCCCTTCTCCACCTCCAGCCAGGACCTCAACGGCTTCAGTAAGACCTTACCTCCTAACCCCTAACCCCTCACACACAACCCTAACCTTTCCTCCCCACCTAAACCCTCTCCACCTCCAGCCAGGACCTCAACGTCTTGAGTCAGATCTCAACTCCTTATTCCTAACTCCTCATCCACAACCCTTACCCTAATCCCAAGCCAGACCCTGATCCCTGACCCCTTGTTATTTTGGGATGGTTTTGGGATCTTGGTAAGTCTTATATCATGGCTCAATCATGTCTTATCTATAGGTGTATAGCTTTATTTGATAAGCAGGCCAACAATCTATCAGATTGTTAGCAACAATCTATCTTGTTTTTGGCCTGCATTCAAAGTGAATTTGTATGAATGTGTACGAGCGACTTTGTGTACACATCCATACACAAACACACCTGCACATTCTGCAAAGTTCCCCCGTGTGTAGTGTCGGGTTCTAGGTGTCGTGTTGGAGTGCACGTGTAGCGGAAAAGTGCATGTGTGTGGTATAGCAGTGCACGTGGGCGCAGGATTTACACCACACCACGAGCCAGCACATGCACTCCGGAGTGCACATGCTGGCGTCCAGGGTAATTAGCCAGTCCCTCAGAAGGGGAGCATTCTGTTAGAAATGTCAGCCTGGCCTTTGGGACCGTTTTGGCTGCTGCAAGCCGAGTAGCCACAGAGAAACTGAGTGCCAAGCTAATGTCGGCCATAATTGTCCCCTCTCTCCCCGCTCTTCTCCCTCCTCCTCCTCCCCCTCTTTCCTGGCCATACACAGTATAGACTCCAAACCTCATCTTTGACTCGCGGTGATGATCTGCGTTTTGGTGATGCTAACCCTGGAGAAACAGCTAATTATTTAACTCTGCATGCAGAACGAAACTCAGAGTGGGAACACCGCAGTCGGACATGGGAATTGTTGCATTTTAATCGCTTCGTGTCGTTTTTTTTCAAATTGCAGTCAGTTCTTCCTTACTCTGCAGTAGGCAGCGTTCTCTTCAGCTTAACGTTTTATTTCCAGCATTTGCTAAATCTCCCTTAACGATGTGTCCATCTGTCCCTCCCTCCTTCTGTACATCTTTGTCTCTCTCTTCTGTATTGTCTGTCAAGATATTGTCTATCTAATCCTCAGACACACACACAAGCGCAGGCACACAGACAGGCACACATATAAACACATTTACTATCATGCACATTATTTCTAGATCACGAGGCATAGAACAGACAACCAATCTTATATAATCACCTGACCGACATACTAAACAGACACATGCCTGCCCACACAATCACACACACACACAAACTAACACACAATCACACACACACACACACACAAACACACCCACACACACACACACACACACACACACACACACACACACACACGGTGATATAGCAAGGTTCATACCTAATGAGACAGAAATACGCTGACGCGTAGTAAAAGTAATATTTTTGTGGACAAAGCCTCACAGGGCAAATAACCTTTTTGTGTTATTGCATTCTCACCGAGCAGACACATCTCTTCACAGGACATTGCTGCCAAAGCACATTTTAGAGGAGTGCCAGCGACCCAGAGCTCAGCATCACCCTGGCTCACATTAGCATAGTGTGGCTAGCCTCAGCCTGGCTCACATTAGCATAGTGTGGCTAGCCTCATCCTGGCTCACATTTAAATAGCAGCGGCTAGCCTCATCCTGGCTCAAATTAGCATCGCGTTACTAGCGTCCCGTCTAGATTAGCCTAGGGGTTGGCTAGCATCATCCTTACTCATATTAGCATTGTGATGGCTAGCAGATATCCTGGCTGACATTAGCATAGCATTGCTAGCCTCATCCCGGCTCAAATTAGCACCTCAGTTTTTCTAGCCTTTTCCTGGTTCACATAAGCATTGTGATGCTTGCCTCATCCTGGTTCACATTAGAATAGTAGGGGCTAGCTAGCATCATCCTGATTTAGATTAGCCTAGCCTGGCTAGCCTTCTCCTGGCTCACATATAGCATGGCTATGGATCAAACGGCAGAGATGAGCTGCTCTGTCTGAGTCTTCAAGGTGTTAGGGGAACATTAGGAGATAGGGACCAGGAGAGAGAGAGGAGGATAGGGAAGAGGAGCGATGGGGAAACAAAAAGGGCAGAAGGAGATTAGGAGGAGATGTGGTGAGAGGATAGGAAGAGAGGGGAGGCAGGATGAAGGGCACAAGGAAAGGAGCAAAGGAGAGAAGTGTGGAGAAGACGAGTAGAGAGACGAATGAAGGAAGAAAGAGGAAGGGATATGTGAAGAAGAGGAGGGCGAGTTTATTCGCTAATTTCTGGAAGAACAGAGAGGTGAATGAAGAGTGACAGAACAAAGGAGTCGATAGAGGGCGAGAGCGCCAGTCTCTTCTTCAGGTATTAGAGGCGAGATAGGGGGAGAGAGAGGGATTGATAAGACGACGGGGAGAGAGAAATAAGACAGACAACGAGAGAGGGAGAGAGAGAGAGAGAGGGAGAGAGAGCGGGAGAGAGAGAGAGAGAGAGAGAGAGAGAGAGAGAGAGAGAGAGAGAGAGAGAGAGAGAGAGAGAGAGAGAGAGAGAGAGAGAGAGAGAGAGAGAGAGAGAGAGAGAGAGAGAGAGAGAGAGAGAGAGAGAGAGAGAGAGAGAGAGAGAGAGAGAGAGAGAGAGAGAGAGAGAGAGAGAGAGAGAGAGAGAGAGAGAGAGAGAGGAGGGGGGGAGATGGAGAGAGAATAGGGGGAAGACTGAGAGATTAATAGAAATGTACAGAGAGAGAGAGAGAGAGAGAGAGAGAGGTTCACCTCTAGAGGTACATTCGCTTATACCCACAATCTTTCTTGCACACATATAGATGAGCTGGCAGTGCTGTAACTGTTATGCATACAGTACACATGCAGACACAAACACATACACACACACACACACACACACACACACACACACACACACACACACACACACACACACACACACACACACACACACACACACACACACACACACACACACACACACACACACACACATACACATACACATACTGAAACACACTCACACTCCTCTGTGTGTGTAAATAAGTGGATTAATTTGAAAGTGAATAGAGACTGATCTTCAGGTTAGAGACACGTGTAGCTTACTGGGAAGGATGAGAGAACAGGATTAACTCAAATAATAAACCATATGTGTGTGTGTGTGCGCGCATGTGCGCTTTACACATCATTTACTTAAATATACCTCCCCGATTAGCTGGGGTGTGTGTGTGTGTGTGTGTGTGTGTGTGTGTGTGTGTGTGTGTGTGTGTGTGTGTGTGTGTGTGTGTGTGTGTGTGTCTGTGTCTGTGTCTGTGTCTGTGTCTGTGTCTGTGTGTGTGAACGTGTGTGGGAGTCAACGTATTGGTATGGAACGAAAAATCAAGAGAGGTAAAGATAAATGGAGAGAGAGAGTGAAAGAGAGAGAGGCAGAGCTAAAGAGGGAGAGCTATTAAGAGAGGAAGAGAAGGGTGGAGAGAGATATATAAGGAGAGAAGAGAGAGACATAACAAGAGAGCTAGAGGTGGATGGAGGCAGAGAGAGAGAGGGGGGGGAGAGATGGATGAGGGAGAGAGGGAGAGAGAGATAAAGAGCGAGGGAGAGATGGATGGAGGGAGACATGGAGATGTATCTACTGGGTTGAGGAAGTGATCAGTCACTGTGTTGGGAGCAGGACCTGATGTTAAAGCACATTCATCAGCCATGATTTATGTTTGCGCCAAACTCTTCATTGTTCAATTTAATTATTCTAAACTGTTTCTTTTCCCCTCTACCCATCTCCTCCCCCCATCCTCCCACTCATTTCACCCCTCTCCCCCACTATCTGCTCCTCTCTTATATTATGCTGCTTGCTCTCTATCCAAACCTTTTCCATTTTCTTCTCTTCTATATCCCCGCTACTCGTATTCTCTTCCCTCTCCTCCTCTTCCTCTTCCCTGCCCCTCTCCTCCTCTTCCTCTTCCCTGCCCCTCTCCTCCTCTTCCTCTTCCCTCTCCTCCCCTCCCCACTCCCCCTCCTCTTCCTCTTCCCTGCCCCTCTCCTCTTCTCCTCTTGCTGGAATGTTAAACCATGTGCATTGTTCAGAGTCAGGCAGTCCATTGTTGTCGTGGGATGACATTGAGGGTATGTAGCGTTCAGAACCACTCTCTGTTTAGAACGCAGCAGAGAGAGGGTCGATACGTTGCCATTGATGCGGCCATTAGTTTATCTAGATTGTTCTTTCTGCTGTTTAATGGACAATATTGATCCCCCAGTATGTTATTGTGTTATAGTGTGTCCTGTTTTATGATTGATGTTTTGAGTGTAGTTAACCTCTTCTGCTTCCCTCTCCACCTCCTCCTCCTCCTCCTCTGCCCTCTCTCGCCCGCGCTCTCTTCCCCATCACTACCCCCTTCTTTTCTCCATCCCCTTCAATCTTCATCATTCACCTTCCCTCCTCCTCTCCTTTTCTTCTCCCCCCCATATCATCTACTCCTCTCTCCTCCTTCTTCCCTTTGTCTACTCCTTTGTCTACTCCTCCCTCCTCCCTCCTCCTCCTCTCCTCCTCCTCCTCCTCCCTCCTCCTCCCTCCTCCTCTCCTCCCACAGCCTCACCCTCTCCCTGCTCCTTCTCAGTTCAGGGAGGAAAGACTCTTCAGAGCAAATCCCTTGTTAACTCCTACTATTCAGGTACAGTAAACACACACACACACACACACACACACACACACACACACACACACACACACACACACACACACACACACACACACACACACACACACACACACACACACACACACACACACATGACTGATTCAAATGATTTTTCCAAACTGACTTGATGCGTGTGTGTTTTACTTTTTCCTACAGTATCCAAAGAACCTGTTCCGGCCACAGCTTCAATAGGTAAAACACAAACACGCACATGCACACGCACACAAACAAACATACATATCTCCATGTGCAAATTTATTTTAAATTATCTTTGAGTCCCTTGCTGTCTTTTTCTCCTTCTTTAGTACTCTCTCTCGCTCGCTCGCTCGCTCTCTCGCTCTCTCGCTCTCACGCTCTCTCGCTCTCTCGCTCTCTCGCTCTCCTTCTGTTCTCCAGATTGACCTGTTCACTGCCAAGTGTACCGGCTTTGAGCTCTGCCAAGCAATGACAAGTTTGTGCGTGTGTGTGTGTGTGTGTGTGTGTGTGTGTGTGTGTGTGTGTGTGTGTGTGTGTGTGTGTGTGTGTGTGTGTGTGTGTGTGTGTGTGTGTGTGTGTGTGTGTGTGCGTGTGTGTGCTTGCGTGTGTGTATGAGCGACAGAGAGGATTAAACAGAGAATGAAAGGGTGGCACTTTTACAGTATAGCATTTTTATAACACACACACACACACACACACACACACACACACACACACACACACACACACACACACACACACAACACACACACACACGCCTTCCTCTCTGGCAGGGGGTTAATTGTCATTTTACTCTGATGTCATCGAGCCAAACTCCTGATATAGACTCAAAGAGCATGTGGACCGCCATGGACACTGACAGAGGGAGAGACAGACAGACAGACGGAGAGCGAGAGAGACACACAGGCAGACAGATAGGGAGGAAAAACAGAGTGATGGAGAGAGATGCAGAGTAGGAGAGGCAGCAATAGGAAGAGAGAGAGAGATGGAGAGAAAGTGAGTGTGATTGTCTGACAGTGAGAGAGAGAAATATAATTTATGTAAACTTGTTTTATGGACTGTCTAATTCTAACTCAACTAATTTCCTTACACATTTATATTTCCATGCTTTAGCAGCACGTTTTTTTTTTTTAAAAGCCAATTAAGCGAGGGCGAGAGAAAGAGAAAAGGCGAGAGAGAGAGAGAGAGAGGGAGAGAGAGAGAGAGAGAGAGCAACTGAACTCCTATGGTTAAATGTAATAATAAAGGCCATTGGTTTCAAGGAGGTTTATATCACACAGAGTTCACAAAGTGCTGAGCTCAGTATTTCCCGGAGCAGCACACAAAGGAAGGAGCATAGAGTTCAGTTAAAATCACCCAACATACGTCTGCTATGGGCATGAATATTTAAGCTGTTGTCATCCTTTCACAATTTATAAGCTTTGTTGTCAGGACAGCGTATAGGGACAGAGGTTGGTTGAAGGAGGTTGGGTGATACATATATCCAAGGACCACAGGTGGGAATCGAACCTGCGGCCGCTGCAAAGCATTTTACCTGTGTGGCATGCGCAACCAGCAGAATGAGCCACTCAGCCATCCCGTGTTTTAATATTTAAACTGCTTGCGGTGAGATGTATCTTTTTATTTTATGCTGAATGCACCACAACACTACCGTTGGACAGCAGCCTGCCATCATTCGTCATCGGAGTGGCACACATCAAACCGTGGCAATGCAGGAAGCCAAAGAGCCCATGAGCAATTTGTATGCTTTCACACCAGGTGTCACACCTCAGCCCTGACATCTGGTTCTCTCCTACTGCTTGCAACAGCGAGAAATACGGTTTATTAAACCGTTCCTCTCATACAGCTAGCTACACTGAGAAATACGGTTTACTAAACCGTTCGTCGATTACAGTTTGCTACAGCGAGAAATACGGTTTGCTAAACCGTTCGTCTCTTACAGCCAGATACACTGAAAAATATGGTTTACTGAACTGTCTCTCTTACAGCTGGCTACACTGAAAAATACAGTTTACTGCACTTAGACAAACTTCTGCTCTTAGAGATAAGATTACATCAGATTAATTATGAAAGGGCAAATTCAGTTTACTTAAAAGAGCTACAATCTGCTATGCTATATTTCTTTATTTTTATAATTTCTGGAATTTGTTTGCAATTGTCTACGTTAAGATAGCCGGCTACAGAACACTCTTGCTCTACACCGCTACTACATTCAGAGATACATTCAGGAGGACAAACAGACAATTAGACAGGCAGACAGACAGGAGAGTGAATGGAGTAAGTGTGGGGGGGCTTGAAGATGAGGAAAGGGTCAGTGTGTCCCCCGGCCTGCTGAGCACGGCAGCCCTCCCATCGATCCCGGCAGTAAATTTGTGGATGTGAGACATGTGTAAATTGGCCGTGGAACACGGCATCATCATCCTCGTTTCACGGGGGGCTGATTTAGGGAGCACCCCGCACTCAATCCATTCAGCTGGCTGACACTGCAAGACACGGAGAGAGAGGAATCAATAACATACAGAGAGAGAGAGAGGGCTGGGGAGAATAAGAGGGAGGGAAGAGAGAGGGTGATATGGGGAGAGAGAGAGAGAGAGAGAGAGAGAGAGAGAGAGAGAGAGAGAGAGAGAGAGAGAGAGAGAGAGAGAGAGAGAGAGAGAGAGAGAGAGAGAGAGAGAGAGAGAGAGAGAGAGAGAGAGAGAGAGAGAGAGAGAGAGAGAGAGAGAGAGAGAGAGAGAGAGAGAGAGAGAGAGAGAGAGAGAGAGAGAGAGAGAGAGAGAGAGAGAGAGAGAGAGAGAGAGAGAGTGGTAGAGAGAGATTCTGAACACCTAAGGTATTTCATATAGGTTTAATATGAAACTCACTAGAGGTGAACCTTATACAACACTTTTGAAAGCAGAGTTTATAGAAGAATCAGCATATTGTGGAACATAAGGAGATCCCCACTGTCACATGGCATGGCTAACATCAGGACAGCTGAGATAACATCATTTATGCTATCTCAAAACATCGTTGGAGTTCTTATGGAAGTTAAAATATTATATATGTGATATGATAAAAAAAAACGTTTGATTCGGTCAAGTGTATGGTTAGTTTGGGTTAACCTGATTGGGTTTGGTTAAGTTTATGGTATTAGGTAAGGGTTAGATAGAGGTTTGGATTGGTAAAAGATCCAGCTATGATAGGTAGAGGTTATGTTTATGTTCAGATGAGTCAGATTAGTAGGATTTAATCGAGTGGAACATGCAAGTCAAAGTCACCGAGACACAAGATAGAAAGTCACGACTCTGAGCTAACACCAGCTAGCGTAGCGCGGTGGACTCACAGTGCAGCTTCCTAGCTCGCCTGCTGACTCAACGGTCTGATCAGCATGAAGGAGGGATGGGAAGAGAGAGGGACGGAGAGAATAGAAAGAAAAGTGAGAGGGCTTTGGTAAATCTAGTATGCAGAGCCACACAAGGCTTAACTGTGCCCAATGGTGTGTGTGTGTGTGTGTGTGTGTGTGTGTGTGTGTGTGTGTGTGTGTGTGTGTGTGTGTGTGTGTGTGTGTGTGTGTGTGTGTGTGTGTGTGTGTGTGTGTGTGTGTGTGTCTTTCAGGAAGCTTTGTTAACTGTTTGGCATACGGCACACACACAAATACACACACACACACACACACACACACACACACACACACACACACACACACACACACACACACACACACACACACACACACACACACACACACACACACACACAGAGACAGAGACGTGACAGTAAATCCAGTAGATCAGTGAAAGCTCCATTTCATGTACAAACACGACCCCATGCTTAGATCGATGGCTGGAGGGGTCAGGGGTCAAACAGATCAGAGATCTGTCACTGGCCTAGGTCCTTCTCCATCCAACCCCGCTCCAAGGGCACACACACACTCACACACACACACACACACACACACACACACACACACACACTCACACACACACACACACACACACACACACACACACACACACACACACACACACACACACACACACACACACACACACACACACACACTCTGCTGAGACAGGTAGAGTGAAGGAGAGCCTGGCTCACCTTGATTAACATAAACAGCAACACACACACGCACACACACACACACACGCACACACACACACACACACACACACACACACACACACACATACACACACACACAAATTAAGTCACCTGATAATATGCATTACAAAGCACTACTGGACAAAGTGATGACAAAATGATTCAGATATAATGTGATGGTCATTGTAGTCACTAGAATACTGAATTAGTACTCTCTATTAGTCCTTTTACAATAACTTTTGTTAAATGTAACTGTATAGAATGTGCTGAAAACACTTATTTGTTGGCTATACTGAAGTAAAATTACCTCCCCAACATGTCTCACAGAATAGATTGTAGTTACCTTACCTCCTCAACATGTCTGACCGGATGAACGGTAGTTAAAATACCTCGCCAACATATCTGACAGAAAGTACTATAGTTAAATTAAAATAGTTATTGCATTTCTGAGTAAATCTGACATGTATAGCAGACAGTAGATAACCCTGAAAACAGCCATCTTTGGTTGTATTATGTGTATTTTTCATTCCAGTTGAAGTGATTACATTCTTCCCTTTAAGCACGGTACAATCTGGTCAGCTGAAATTATTTGACGATGTAGTAGTATCCTCGATATGCCTGAGATATGTAGCAGCACAGACTACACACACACACACACACACACACACACACACACACACACACACATGTGCACACGCACGCTAACACAAACATGCGTGCGGGAGAGTGTGTCTATGTGTGTGTGTGTGTGTGAGTGAGTGAGATAAGGTAAACCACTGAGTGTCTAGACCACCCACCTCTCAGTCAACCTTCTTTCGTCCAAGAGCTCTTATAGCTCTCCTTTTAGCGTCCATCTAGTGCTCTGTCGCTCTCTTTCTGTCTCTCTCTCTCTCTCTCTCTCTCTCTCTCTCTCTCTCTCTCTCTCTCTCTCTCTCTCTCTCTCTCTCTCTCTCTCTCTCTCTCTCTCTCTCTCTCTCTCTCTCTCTCTCTCTCTCTCTCTCTATCCCCCCCTCTTTGTCCCTAGCTCCCTCTTTTCCCCTTTCCCACCCTCTCTCTGACTGTACAGGGAAGGTATTAGCATTTGAAAGTGTGTGCAGTGTTAGCTGCTACTTATCCTTTTATATATCAAAAAACACCCATTGAGCAGTGAGTCCCATGATCACCTGCCTCCAAACTCCCCGGTAGCCACAGCCCTCCCAGTCCCCTGCTAGAGGGTGTGTCCGCCATGACGGGGCCCTCGCCCCTCGGATTGGGAACCCCTCAGTGATAGATAGACTTCCACTGGGAACAGGTCATCTGTGCTGGAATCTTAATGTAGCTCAGGCCACTCACAGGAACTTAATATAACACCCCACTGAGCATGAAGGACCTGCACATTTACATATTGGAGGAACACCCAAAACACACACAAAAGAGCACGCACACACACATCACACACACACACACACACACACACACACAATTGCAGCAGAAAACACACCAGCATGCTCGCATGGGCACAGACGTAATTTAACCTCAGTTATTTTAACGTTGGCGCACCTACACCCACATGCATGCTCTTGTGCGCGCTCACACACACACACACACTGAGCCAGACAGGAGGTTCATAAATCTGTCCATTAGCATTGAGATGTCTCCATCACAGAGCGTCCCATGGTGGAGCAGATATACGACTCTATTTCACGCATGGAGGGATCCATATCTGACCTTGGTAGGCTAAGCTCACTTATTAATAACACACAGGCACAGCGCACCGCTCCCTCACACACACACACACACACACACACACACACACACACACACACACACACACACACACACACACACACACACACACACACACACACACACACACACACACACACACACACACACACACACACACACACACACACACGCACACATACACCAGACCGTGTGCTCTCAGACACACACACAGACACCATTGCACGTGCGCAGGCTTGCACACGCACAGTGCTACTGCTGGCACACACATATGCCGGGCTACTACTAGAATAATCATTGTGGTCAGTACAATCATTAACCTCTGCTACAGCCCTGCACAGTTGTATATACTCTATATATATATATATATATAGTCATATATACAGTACGTATATACACACTGATCTTCATCTAGATATACTGTATACATGCGCAGAGAGAGAGGAAGTTGAATATAGTAGTGGAGAGGGGGAGCGAGGGAGGGGAGGTGGAGAAGGGACAGAGAGGAGAGTGGAAATAGAGAAGGAGAAGAGAAGGGAGAGAGACAGTAGAGGGGGAAACGCGAGAGAGGAGAGGGGGAGGAGAAAGCGGGAGAAGACAATGTTTTTGGTTAGTGGGGGGGAGAGCGCGTAGGTGAGAATGAGAGGTTGGATGTTTCTGGGTGATGGGGAGAGAGGAGAGGGTGAGTAGGGAGGAAAGGGGGAGAAGGGAGGGGAGTTAGAAAGAGGCGAGGGGGAGAAGCAAGAGAGAGAGAGGAGAGGGGGAGAGAGGAGAGGGGGAGAAGGGAGGGGACAGGACAGGGGGAGACGGAGGATGTTGGTGGGTAAGGACCACTAGCTCACCGAGAGGAGGATGGAGAGGATGGAGTGATGGCGGCAGGGAGGAAGGAGAGATGAGGAGAGACCTCAGTAGAGTAGAGAGAGAGGGAGAAACTGGAGAGCAAAACAATTGTTGGAAATGGAGAGCATTTGTTAAAGCAGATAGAGAGTTATAGATAAAGGATAAGGGAAGGCATAGATAGAGGGAAGAAAGGATGAAGAAGGGAACAGAAAAGGGGTTACACACTCAAGTTCCTCCAACAGAGACACTGTCCTCTCCTGCTCACCTCCCGAGAGAGAGAGAGAGAGAGAGAGAGAGAGAGAGAGAGAGAGAGAGAGAGAGAGAGAGAGAGAGAAGAGAGAGAAGAGAGAGAGAGAGAGAGAGAGAGAGAGAGAGAGAGAGAGAGAGAGAGAGAGAGAGAAAGATAGTGTGTGTGTGTGTGTGTGTGTGTGTGTGTGTGTGTGTGTGTGTGTGTGTGTGTGTGTGCTGTGTGTGTGTGTGTGTGTGTGTGTGTGTGTGTGTGTGTGTGTGTGTGTGTGTGTGTGTGTGTGGCTGTGTGTGGCTGTGTGTCTGTGGTTGTTGTCTGTGTGCACGTGTGTCTTTTCCAAGAAGCCAACTCTGTTCTTTTCTCTCCTCTCCTCAATCATCTCTCCTCCGTTTTCAACCCTGCAGTGATTCTCACTGTATATAAGTACTTTGTGGATGTATCCCGCATGAATACTGTGTACCACAGTCATCATAGTAACATCATCTGGTAGTTTAGGTGGCAGACAGGTGGCAGTTTGGGAGTGTCAGGATGGTGACTCTAGGGGTTATAGTGTTCCTCTCCCAGCTGAATGGCTGTGGGTTCAGCTCTGCCCTGCAGGCGCTCTTGAGCAAGATTTTCTAACCCCTGCCTGCTCCTTGATGAACTGTATCTGAATTCAATATACGTGGCTTTGGATACAAGGGTCGGCTTAATGACTTACTAGGAATAGTAATACATAGGATTCAGTAGTTTAGATCTAAGGATTATTTTGCTCCTGTGGGATGTGATGGTTAACTGAGGTAATTAAGGAGCCATTTAGCCAAATGCTGTAACCTTGTCTCACATGTGGTAAAACAGCTGTCAGGATCACACTGAAAGGTCCACTAATTGGCTCCTTAGTTCACCATTACTTTACTACTCTCTTCCTGACTCCATCAGTAACATGTCCATGATAACAGTTCATAAACATCCATCCCCCCAGACACACACACACACACACACACACACACACACACACACACACACACACACACACACACACACACACACACACACACACACACACCTGCACACACACACACACACACACACACACACACACACACACACACACACACACACACACACATGCTGCACTTTAACCTTACCCTAATTTATCTAAGGCTAAGGTGAGGTTTACTCTTGCACAGAGTGCTTGCGTGGCGTGTTTACTTACATCTGTCAATCACCCTCCCTCCCTCAACCATCAGCCGTCCGCCCATCCCTACCTCTGTTCATCCAACCATCTCTCCATCCCTCCCTCCCTACCTCCATCCCTCCCTCCCTCCATCCATCCATCCATCCCTCCCTCCCTCCCTCCCTCCCTCCCTCCCTCCCCTCCCTCCCTCCCTCCTCCCCTCCCTCCCTCCCTCTCCTCCCTCCCTCCCTCCATCCATCCCTCCCTTCCTCCCTCCATCCATCCATCCATCCATCCATCCATCCATCCACTCCATCCATCCATCCATCCATCCATCCATCCATCCATCCATCCATCCATCCATCCATCCATCCATCCATCCATCCATCCATCCATCCATCCATCCCTCCCTCCCTCCCTCCATCCATCCTACTTCCAGT
>OLKM01001038.1:109360-114360 GCA_900291075.1 Melanogrammus aeglefinus | reverse complement strand
GAGGAGGAGGAGGAGGTAGACAGATGAAGAGTTGGAGAAAGAGGTGGAAGGAGAGAGAGAAGGACAGAGTGCATGAAGGGAGAAAGAGGAAGGAGGAAGAGACCCAGGAAGAGGGGGGGACGTTCAGTGAGGAGTTAGGAGTATCATCTTGGCCTCATCCTGGCTCCCTGCCCAACCGTCCAAGCTCAGTCTAAAGTCTGTGTGAGAACCGCTCCTGACTGGAGCGGGTGGTAACAGAGGACAGGTCTCTAGTGCTCCCGACTTCACTGTGCCTCGGATAATCTCTCTTTCTCCCTCCGTCTCCCGCTCCCTTCCTTCTCTGGCTCCTTCTATCCGTCTTTGTCATGACTATTCTTTCTCTTGGACTTTATCTGCCACTCCCCGTCTGTTTCCCCGCTCAACTTTTGCCCTTTGTGGCATTTGTGTTCAAAACAGTTGATTTATACTTCTGCCCTTATCCATCATGCACACTCTCTCTCTCTCTCTCTCTCTCTCTCTCTCTCTCTCTCTCTCTCTCTCTCTCTCTCTCTCTCTCTCTCTCTCTCTCTCTCTCTCTCTCTCTCTCTCTCTCTCTCTCTCTCTCTCTCTCTCTCTCTATTCCCCCCTCTCTCACTCCTCCTCCTCCTCCTCTTCCTCTGGCCTGCTCTTTCTCTCTCCCTATATGCCCTTCCCCCTTCATCACACCCTCCCTCCATCACTCCCCCTGCCCCCTCCCTTCCACCCGTCTATCTCCCTCTCTCCCTGCCTCCCCCCCCCCCCCCGTCTCTCTCTCTACTTCTATCCCTCCCTCCCCCCTCTCTCCTCGCTCAGTGTGAGTTAATTTAAATCAGGGTGTTAACTCCCTCTCTGCCAACAGCGTTTTGCTGCCATCCTGAGTTCTCCTCAGCATCGCTGAATGTGAGCTGCGCGTCCTCTGCTCTCCTCCCACTCCTCCTCTCACTCCCTCTCCTCCCACTCCTCCTCTCACTCCCTCTTCTCCCACTCCTCCTCTCCCTCCTCAACCTCTTTGGTTGTCACCCTCTTTCCTCGCCTTCCTCTCCCAGTTCCCTCTTGTTGGTCTACTCCTCTCCTTCTGTATGCGTCTCCTCTCCCCTCCTCTCCCCTCCTCCCCCCCCCTCTCCCCTCCTGTCCCCTGCTCCTCTTTCTCACCGACCTCCCTTCTCCTCGGTCTTCTCATCTTCATTCGTCTCCTTTCTTCCCCTCCTCTCTCCTCGCTCCTGTCAGTTAATCTAAATCAGGACTTATAACTCCCTCTCTGCCAACAGCGTTTTGCTGCCATCCTGAGTTCTCCTCAGCATCGCTGAATGTGAGCTGCGCGTCCTCGGCTCTCCTCCCACTCCTCCTCTCACTCCCTCTTCTCCCACTCCTCCTCTCCCTCCTCAACCTCTTTGGTTGTCACCCTCTTTCCTCGCCTTCCTCTCCAAGTTCCCTCTTGTTGGTCTACTCCTCTCCTTCTGTATCCGTCTCTCTCCTCTGTGTGTGTGGTGCTCTCTGTTGTCTGTGTGTGTGTGTGTTGTGGTGTGTGGTCATTGTGTGTGTTGTGTGTCTGCTGTCTCTGTGATGAGTGTGTGTGTGTGCTGTGTATTGCGTACTATTATCTCTTGGCTGAACCCCTGTGTGGGTCCATGGTGTGTGGTGTGTTGTGTGTGTGTGTGTCTGTGTGTGTGTTGTGTGTGTGCTGTGTGTGTGTTGGGTGTGTGGCTGTCTCTCGTCTCCTTTCTTCCCCTCTCTTCTCCTCTCTCCTTCCCATAGTCCCAAAACTCTTCACTTATAAAAGTATTCCATATGGACATTTATAATTCAACGGAAGTCTTCTAAATAAACACTGTTATTGGCAGAATTTACATATCAGAGTGTGTGTGTGTGTGTGTGTGTGTGTGTGTGTGTGTGTGTGTGTGTGTGTGTGTGTGTGTTGTGTGTGTGTGTGTGTGTGTGTGTGTGTCTGTGTGTGTGTGTGTGTGTGGCTGTGTATTTGCGTATATTATTTTGGCTGAAGCCCTGTGTGGGTCCATGGTGTGTGTGTGTGTGTGTGTGTGTGTGTGTGTGTGTGTGTGTGTGTGTGTGTGTGGGTGTGTGGGTGTGTGGGTGTGTTGGTAGGGTGTGTAGTTTGGTGGTGTGTAAAAATTGGTAATATTGTGGTAGTTGCGTTTTGTGTTCGCGCGTATCTGAGTGTGATAGACTGGAGTGTGTGTGTGTGTGTGTGTGTGTGTGTGTGTGTGTGTGTGTGTGTGTGTGTGTGTGTGTGTGTGTGTGTGTGTGTGTGTGTGTGTGTGTGTGTGTGTGTGTGTGTGTGTGTGTGTGTGCATCGACAATCTCGAGATGGCACCCGTTTCTAGAAAATGTGTTTTTCTGAGATGAATTACCCAGAGAGAGAGAGAGACCTCTTATCCCTACCTCTCTTTTCCCTCTGTCACACACAAACACACACACACACACACACACACGCACACACACACACAAACATTCCTTTCAGGGAGGAGGGGCTAGATGTTTTTTAATGATTATCATTCTTATGTTAGGATATTGAGTAGAAGTATTTATTTATGTTTTTTTGAAGGATGCTCTCGCCATCATGAATAATGGAACTGACATGTAAATAATGATTATGAATTATAAAGTGAATATATTGTAAATGAAGATAAAAAGAATGCAGTCAGTAAATACAAATAAATAGATGCACATCCGACTCTGTCACTCACACACTAGGTCAAGTCGACTCTATATTCACACATTCACAAAAACATTAACATAATATTAATGTAAAAAATGTCATTACGAAGGAACATCTCTTCTGTCAACTGATACCAATTACACATAAACATGCACGGATGAACATAGATACACATAGCGAATATATAAATGCCATAAAAACCAATAATAGCCAACCTTTTTAAAAGATCCTCTTCCCTTCTTCTTCTCTACATCTCTCTCCATCCTTCCCCTCCTCTCAGTCCCTATCTCTCACTCTTCTTTCTTTTTTCATCTTCATGCGAGACTGATGAGATCTACAAGGAAAGTGTTGTGAAAGAATGAGTGAGCGAGATAGAGAGACTGCGGGAGTCTGGGAGAGTGAGAGTGTGAGAGAGAGAGAGGTAAAAGACACACTCATTGGGCTATTTTCCTAAACTACGCCTTGTGTTGTGTTGTGTTGTGTTAAGGATGAGGTACTTGATGATCTTAACATGTCGTCTAGCATCCCAGAGTGAAGACGTCATCAGGTGTTGTGTGTGTTTCTGTGTGTGTATGCGTTAATAGGTTTGCTGGTTGGAACAAAAACATTTCGGTCATTGCTGTCGACTTCCTAACGAGCAAAACACTCACTAAGAAACTACTCTTCTTCATCTCTCATCACTATTCCATCTCTCTCTCTCTCTCTCTCTCTCTCTCTCTCTCTCTCTCTCTCTCTCTCTCTCTCTCTCTCTCTCTCTCTCTCTCTCTCTCTCTCTCTCTCTCTCTCTCTCTCTCTCTCTCTCTCTCTCTCTCTCTGCCTCCCTCTCTCCATCTCTCTCTCGGCCTCAATCTCTACCTCAAAAGCTCTCAAACAGCTGGAGACAGCTATTACTGTGTGTGTGTGTGTGTGTGTGTGTGTGTGTGTGTGTGTGTGTGTGTGTGTGTGTGTGTGTGTGTGTGTGTGTGTGTGTGTGTGTGTGTGTGTGTGTGTGTGTGTGTGTGTGTGAATGGACAGCATTTTGACTTGTCAGCCGCCGGGAGCTCTGGACTTAATAGGCTATTACACACTATAATACCCTCCAACACACACACACACACACACACCACACAAACACGTACGACACACAAATGACACCCATGCACACACATCCACTCACAGGCACAGAAACATACACACACACACACAGAGACACACACAGACACATTCACACACACACAAATACACACGCATGCACACACATGCACTCACAGACACACAGACACCCACACACACACGCAAGCATGCATAGACATACAGACACGCATATTTTGAAGGTCTACACACAATACAAACAACTGAAAAGAAGCAAAAATGGCTAAATGACACTTTTTCACATTTCTACTCTTAACATCTCCCTCTCTGTGCTACTGAATGGGACATAAACACACATACACACATTGACACACATAGACAACATTTCTCACAGCTGAGCAAACACATACACACACACACATTCACACACGCACAAACATATACACACATGTATGAACATGGTCATGGACACACACAGCGATATCTCGAATACTATTTAACTACATCTTAATCCTTTAGACACACACACATTCATTCACCGGACAGTGTGTGTACAGCATGGGTAAGGTCTTAGTCGAATTTCATGCCCCCCCCCCAACCCCGGCCCTTTGAAACCAGAGAAGAACATGATGTATTTGTTTTGTTTCCCTGGAGCGACCTACAGCGGCTCAGTGAGTGACATCACAAGATCCTGACCTATCAGGGAGGTGAGAGTGCAGGCACTTAGTGACCAGATCGTGTCCTTCAGCCCCACTTTAATCTCATTAGAGAGAAATGGCAAACATTACATTCTCATTGGACTCATTGCCTGGATCTCTTATTCCTCATCAAAGGTTAGGGAAGCAGAGAGAGGGGGATGATGTGGTTAAGGGCTGACCTGGACTCTGCATGGAAGGGCTGCGTTGGCAGCAGGTACGCCCTGGGTCTCTGCGACACCAGGCTAGCCCACAGAAGCCGTCGCCGCAGGTTACCACCTCATCTCCAAAAACCGGACGTCGGGGCATCAGTTAAGATCGTTAAGATCACAATGTTAAGATCTCAAGATGCCATTCAATTTGTGGTGTGACATGTCTTTTGGTGGTGTCATGAAATCAGCGACACAGAAACGTAAACACAAACACGGAAATGGAGATCCGCAATGTGCCTAGCGGGGCTTTTTCCCGCCGATGAGAGGGAGGTGAAAAGAGACATGTGTGGAGCTGGTAGGAGAGAGAGAGAGAGAGAGAGAGAGAGAGAGAGAGAGAGAGAGAGAGAGAGA
>OLKM01001038.1:97596-102596 GCA_900291075.1 Melanogrammus aeglefinus | reverse complement strand
TTACTATCTTTGATAAGTTTTGGTCGTACAACTTGATAGCAGTTGGTGCTACAAACCAACGTTGCAATGTAGGCTACCACTTACTTTGAAAGTTACATCAAAAAATAATTAGCGTTTGATTAAATAACGGTGTCCGGTTTTTCTGCACCTCAATAGTTTTGTTTTGGGTACAAACGTTCTCCGAAAAGAGTGAGCACCTACTTTTATCGAACAGGGGAACAACCTCCACAACGAACATGTCATGAACACGGATGGATTAAAGAATGCACCCCCACTTATAATAATCCCCTTTATCAGCGAGCTACCCTTCCCCAAGTGCGCCCCACTATTTCAAACGACGGAGCATAGTGGTGTTCACTGGATCGACCTATGAGAGAAGGTTTAGCTTCTAGCACGCTTATATATATAATGCCATGCTATGTGTGCATGTGTGGAGCTCTGTCCGCCCAGTGGTTTAATTTTAATGACCCAAGTCTGCAAGAGGGTTAAAATCCGACGACACTTAAAGTCTAGAGCCACCATGTGTTTGGGGATGTGTGTGGGAGCTCTGTCTGGCAAGTGGTGGATTTTGATGGCTGTGTCCGACAGAGTTAAGCTTCTCACCATTTACAGTATAACGTGTGTGTGTGTGTGTGTGTGTGTGTGTGTGTGTGTGTGTGTGTGTGGTGTGTGTGTGTGTGTGTGTGTGTGTGTGTGTGTGTGTGTGTGTGTGTGTGTGTGTGTGTGTGTGTGTGTGTGTGTGTGTGTGTGTGTGGGTGTGGGTGTGGGTGTGGGTGTGTCCGTGTGTGTGTGTGTGTGTGTGTGTGTGTGTGTGTGTGTGTGTGTGTGTGTGTGTGTGTGTGTAAGTGTGAAACGCTGTCTGGACAGCGGAAACCAGCACACCATGTCCCAGAGGCAGAGTGTTTAGGGAGGCATGCTGAAGCCAACCGTGTCCCCACCATGTCAGCCATCTGAACCCTCCCATTCCCTCCTGTCTCTTTCACCGCCAGTACACTCTGCACATTTTTCGCAAGCTCACAAGTCATTCCGAGTGATATTGTGGGGTCTTGTATATTTTATTGATCGTCTTCTTTCAATATTTCCCCTCTAAGTTTTAACGTATTTTGTAACCACGACGACGTCGACCTTTGCTTTGTGGCAAGAATTCCACTGTCTAGTAACGAACAAGCCCATCTTTTAGGACAAAAGCGCAAAAAAGAAAAAAAAAGAAGAAGCACCACACCCCAGAGCCATGGTGCCTGTCAGTTTCCGGGGCCTTCAGTGGTAGTGAGCGCTCTGTCTGGTCTCTGTCCCTCCCAGAAGGGCCACCACGAGATTCGGGAGATCCGTCAGTTCCACTTCACCAGCTGGCCCGACCACGGCGTGCCCTGCTACGCCACGGGGCTCCTGGGGTTCATCCGCCAGGTCAAGTTCCTCAACCCCCCCGACGGTGGGCCCGTCGCCGTGCACTGCAGGTCGGTCACACATGAACACATGCATATATGAATACATGAATGTGTATCTATATCTATAGATATATCTACATGGACAGATATAGCTGTATGAAATCCGTCTCGGTTTCATTTACTCCTTGTCTTCCATCCATCGCTCATTCTGTCTCCTGCCCCGTGTAGCTCTTTCGATGCCTCATTTCTGACTGTATCTCAACCTCACACACACACGCACGCACGCACGCACACACACACACACGCACGTACGCACACACACACACACACACACACACACAAACACGTGCACACAGCATCTATATGAGAACAAACCACTGCAATGTTATAGGTGTTTGTGTTTAAATGCCAATTGAATAGGTGTTTAGGTTCTCATTGCGATGGTGCAGATTTTTGAGGTTCCCATGGCAATGCCATAGTTATTCCATGGCATTTGTTTAGGGTGTAGGGTGTTCCCGTGGCGACGATGCAGTGGAGAGCCGGGTGAACTGGGGTAGCGTGTGTGTGTAAGTTGTCAGGTGAGAGTTTGTGTTAAAGGTCATTACCCAGACAGGTGGCAGGGAGGGTTATCGTCCGGGGAGTTATCGCCCTGCTCCGCTCCCACAGCTGAGGCTGACAAGGAGAGATCCTTTATCACAAGAGATAACCCCGCTATGGAATAGCTGCTGGTTGAGAGACAGACTGCCGACTGGCTGACATAGAGGCAGACAGACAGGCAGGTGTAGGACTTGGATGGACAGGCAGACAGAAAGTTGCAGCACTTTTCATGTCCGAGGCCACTCTCAGCCCATTAGCCTATGTCAGAAGACATTTAAACATACACACACACACACACACACACACACACACACACACACACACACACACACACACACACACACACACACACACACACACACACACACACACACACACACACACACACACACACACACACACACACACACACACACACACACACACACACACACACACACACACACACACACACACACACCCACAAACTCGTAAAGGTCCAAGTGAGTTTTGGTCTCAACATTAATCACAGAGGTTGACAGCTAATCTGTTGAGATTCTCTTTTTCTCTCTCTCTCTCTCTCTCGCTCTCTCTCTCTCTCTCTCTCTCTCTCTCTCTCTCTCTCTCTCTCTCTCTCTCTCTCTCTCTCTCTCTCTCTCTCTCTCTCTCTCTCTCTCTCTCTCTCTCGCTCTCACTCTCTCTCTCTCTCGCTCTCTCTCTCTTCGCTCTCTCGCTCTCTCTCTCTCTCTCTCTCACTCTCTCTCTCTCTCTCTCTCTCTCTCTCTCTCTCTCTCTCTCTCTCTCTCTCTCTCTCTCTCTCTCTCTCTCTCTCTCTCTCTCTCTCCTCTCTCTCTCTCTCTCTCTCTCTCTCTCTCTCTCTCTCTCTCTCTCTCTCTCTCTCTCTCTCTCTCTCTCTCTCTCTCTCTCTTTCTCTGTCCATACGTATCTTTCTATGTCTCTTCCTCCCTCCTTCTCTCTCGCACACACACTCTTTCTCACACTCTCCCAGTGCCCCTTTATCTCTCTTTAGCTCTCTCTTCTGCTCTCCCACTTTATCTCACCCTCACGCTCTCGTTTTCTCTCCCTCCCCCTTCACCTCTCTTGGTATCTCTGGATTTCTCTGGGGGCAATGCAAAGTGAAAGATAGGTTAGATTCTTCCCTCTGCCCGTACCTTTCTCCCTCCCTCCATCTTTCTCTCCATCCCTCCCTGATCAGCCTCTTCTTGTTCTGCACCAGTCTGTCTTTTCCTCCTCCCTCCTCCCTGTGGCAATCCCTCACTTGACTGTGGTCGGTCTACTACTCCCTCTCCTCCCTCTCTCCCCCCTACTCCTCCGTCTCTCCTCTGCTCGTGCTCACCTAATGATCTCTCTCCTCCTCCTACTCCTGCTCTTCCACTCCCTCTCACTTATGTCATCTATTCTCTCCTGCTGCTCCTCTGTCTCTCCTCTTATCCCTTTCACTCATTATTTTGATCTCTCCCCTCACAGTTTATTCCTCTCCTCATTTCCTCTTTCTCCAGCTTTCCTCCTCCTCCTCCTCCGCTCTCTTCCTCTCTCCTCCTCCCTCCTCCTGCTCTCTTCCTCCTCCTCCTCCTCTCTCTTCCTCCTCCTCCTCCGCTCTCTTCCTCTCCCCTTCTCCCTCCTCCTGCTCTCTTCCTCCTCCTCCTGCTCTCTTCCTCCTCCTCCTCCTCCCTCCTCTCTCTTCCTCTCTCCTCCTCCTGCTCTCTTCCTCCTCCGCTCTCTTCCTCTCTCCTCCTCCTGTTCTCTTCCTCCTCCTCCTCCGCTCTCTTCCTCTCTCCTCCTCCCTCCTCCTGCTCTCTCCTCTACTCTATCACAGGTATTGCTGTTCTCGTTGTCTTAATTCTTGATACTACTTCTTCAGAGTGTGTTTAATAATATGTGTGTGTGTGTGTGTGTGTGTGTGTGTGTGTGTGTGTGTGTGTGGTGTTGTGTGTTGGTGTCTGTGTGTGTGGGTGTGTTTGTGTGTGTGTGTGTGTGTGTCGTGTGTGTGGTGTGTGTGTTGGTGTTTGTGTGTGTGTGGTGTGTGCAGTGCGGGAGCAGGGAGGACTGGCTGCTTCATGGCAGTGGACATCATGTTGGACATGGCAGAGAACGAAGGCGTCGTGGACATCTTCAACTGCATCAGAGAGCTGAGGAGCCAGAGAGTTAACATGGTGCAGACAGAGGTAAACACGCACACACGCACGCACGCACGCAGCACGCACGCCACGCACGCACGCACGCACGCACCACGCACGCGAACGCACGGACACGCACGCACGCACACCGCACTGCACGCATGCACGCACCACACACACCACACACAGCCAGACACACACACACACACACACACACCACACACACCCACACACAACACACACACACCAAACACATCAGAGAGAGCTGAGGAGCAGAGAGTTGACATGGTGCATAGAAAAGTGTATGCACACACACACCACACACACACACACACACACACACACACACACACACACACACACACACACACACACACACACACACACACACACACACACACACACACACACACACACACACACAAACAGTATATACACATACGGTATACACACATATACAAAGATACAGTGAGTTCAAATACAATTAATTAATGATTATATCGGGGTTCAGGCATCTTGCTCTATACACACATATATCAAGCTATATAGCATGTGGGCAGGTGAACAGGTGTTTTCATAACCTTGTATCATCCATTCCAATCAGCCTGTTAATATTAAAACACGTTCTAAAAGATACATGAGTCTAGCACATACACACACACACACACACACACACACACACACACACACACACACACACACACACACGCACACGCACACGCACACACACACACATCCAGTGTGTTAAGTGGCGGTCAGTTCGGGGCTTTTTGCACCTCTATCGCCTGGTCTCCACGTTTCCCACGTTTCACCCCCAGGTCGTCCTCCCCATCCTGGGCTTCACGCCGCCCAGAATCCCCTGTTGAACCATAACAGAGCTCGTTGGCCTCCCTTAGCTCAA
>OLKM01001038.1:75480-94882 GCA_900291075.1 Melanogrammus aeglefinus | reverse complement strand
ACAGTTCCAGGTGGACACACACACACACACATGTAGGCACGGACATACACACAAATACACTCACCCTAACGACGGGAATACTGCATGCCGTCCTGTTCTGTTCTGTGTTGGTGCTTTTTGACATTTCTGCTTCCCTTAAAAGGTGCCGCTTTGGACTATTTATACATGATAGAGTGGTAGTTGCCACTTTTACCGTTCTTACATTCTATTTCACTCTGTACATGTCTATCACGATAGTGGAACAAGTTACCATATCACTTCTTCTAACTTGTCTTCTTTTTCTCTTCTCTCTCCCTCTCGTCGCTTTCATTCTCCGTGTATGCTCTATCTCTCTCTCTCCGCTCTCTTCTCTCTTCTCTCTCTCTCTCTTCTCTCTTCTCAGTCGCTATCCTTCAACTCTCTCTCTCTCTTCTGTCTCTCTCTCGTCTCTCTCTCCTTCTCTTCCTCTCTCTCTCTCTCTCCTTCCTCCTCTCTCTCTCAATCTCTCTCTAATTTCACCAGACTCTGAACACCATGTGACCTCCTTAGGGTTTGCGTCCGGTAGGACTGGCAAGTGTAGGTTGCTCCTCAGGCAACCTACCAGAACACCGCGTATGCGCGCACGTTTGCTGTCTCGAGCAGAACCGATGCCTCCCCTATATCAATATTCAGTGGACTCATATCTGTGGACGGAGAGAGCTCCAACTACATCAACGCTGCCCTCATGGACGTGAGTATACTCTCTTTCTCTATGCCATTATTCTCATGCTAAATTCTTCTCCAAATGCTTTATGCACTTACCAAAATAAGGTAAAGTACTTCTTTAACTAAATAGAAAACAAGGTGTAACTCCACTACTTGCTATTCGTTGTTTACGGCTCTGTGCTGTCTCCACCCAACAAGACTGCTGGATCTGAGATAATTCACA
This sequence comes from Melanogrammus aeglefinus, assembly GCA_900291075.1. Classification (NCBI taxonomy): domain Eukaryota; kingdom Metazoa; phylum Chordata; class Actinopteri; order Gadiformes; family Gadidae; genus Melanogrammus; species Melanogrammus aeglefinus. The sequence goes on along the minus strand of OLKM01001038.1, from coordinate 93,975 downwards.
TCCTTACCGTACAACTTTTATTTACGTACACTGTCTCTTTACCAGCATTAGACTGATCCCAAACCTCCAACGTTTTCAATTTTCAATTTTCAATTTTCTAAGTCAATACCAGTAAAACCTAATCCGGACAATAAACAAAAACTGCAGTCGATAGTCAAATACAATTGAACTTTTTTCCCATGATCCTCTGTTCCCCCAGAGCCACAAGCAGCCAGCCGCCTTCATCGTTACCCAGCATCCTCTGCCCAACACCACGGCAGACTTCTGGAGGCTGGTGTTTGATTACAACTGCTCCTCCATCGTCATGCTCAATGAGATGGATGCCGCGCAGGTATATGAATCTTATAATCTCGCTTAACGCATTCAATACAATGCAAATATGAAGACATACAATTATATGTAAATATATTATAGCCTGTAGAGAATACTGAATATAAGTACATACAATGCTGGCTCAACAATATAGACACCGCACACACAAACACACACATACACATACACACATATGATATAATACAAATATACATTATATATTCATGGTTGTGTTATAATAACTAGTTATACAGCAACGTGTTCCATTTCAACCGAGTGGCTCAACACTGTAAATGGCTGCTGAAGTGGTGGGTGTTAGTCATTCACGTTTCTATTTTCAACATAGGGGGGGGGGGGGGGGATAAACTCAAGGCTCCCTCAGTGGGTCACTGAACAAGAGCATGCAGATTCCTGCTGGATGTTTTATGAGCCCTCCTGGTCTCCAAGCAGTGTGAGTTGTGACATCATGAGAGGGCAGGGTCACTGAGGATCGCTACGTTCTACAAATGAAGATGGTTCCCGTGATTAAACTACAATCCCCAGGAGTGGCCAGACAGGAAAGAGGAGTCTGATTGGGATTGCGGGTCACCGAAGCAATGCTTGGGATGAAGAGCGAAGGCACGGGAATGATGGCTTGAAGGAAGACACCAGATTGTTCACGATAGTACAACTTTTGTTGCAGTAAAGTGGCCTTGCATTCTGACCTCATAGTTAGGGCGAGTCCCAATACACCCCCTAGCCCTACTTTTTAACCCTATCCCTAAATTGCGAGCGTTCCCGCGAGGGTAGTGGTGTCCCAATTGCTCTTTGCATGTAGGGGTAGTGGACATAACGAGGGGGAGGGGGTATGAATCTAGCCCTTCAGAGCGAGGGATTTCAGATGCTGACTCGCCGAGGGAGGGCCAGAGAAAATTTCCCAGAATGCTTTGCGTCACTATTTGCATACCATAGCAAACAACAATGGCGGCCCCCGGACGTAACGTAACTACGTAGTCGCTTACGTGCCTGAACGTAAACGATGCAGTGACGTAGCAAGTGGTGTCCCAATCCCTAGGGAAGATTACAAGCCCTACCCCTTGTGGCTTCATTTCGAGGGTGAAGTGGTAGTGGATGAATTCTAGTGGTAGTGGATGAGGGCTAGTGGTTGTGAGTAGGGTGAACATTGGGATTGGGCCTTAGAGTTCACCTGTTCAGTTTCTTTTGTAACAATTAAACAGGGTGTTCCTTTCTCACCAAACCTTGGGTTTGGGCATTTATTCTGGTCACCCATACATGGCTAGTAGTCAGGCACGATGGCCCTGAAGCTAATGCACCTGCTCAGAGCTTGGAGCAGATTTGGCCACCACAGTCGGCCAATAGGAGTTGCTTGCCGTAGCCAGGAGGAGGGACTAAGGGTTTTTGTTATATATAAGGAGTCTGACTCAACAAGTTGGGACACGCAAGCACATCGATATTACAGAAAGCATGTTGCATTATACCTAGATGCTGGCTCTTTTTTACGGGGCTTTATTTGTTGGCGGAAAAGGATTTAATGAAGAATGAGCGTGGAGTTGGCGGGGGCGCTGCTTGGTGTCGATTGGGAGGAAGTCCTCGCCAAATCCTCCTGTAATTATTTCTAAAGCGGTGACTCATTCTTCAGCCTCCGGTTTGTGTGCAAACAGCTGGAAAAAACCCTCGGAGACAGCGTGCAAAAGTTAAAAAAACAGGGGAAAACTGTAGTAATGTGAGGTCAGAGCACTGCATCTTCCTGATGAAAGGTGTGAATAACTCGGGTGAAAACATGTTCTCATTATTAAGGTTTCTGTTTTTCTTTGTTGTGTTTTCAAAGACAGGCAGTATGAGTATTAAACACCTCTACCTCTCTCACTCTCTGTGCCTCGCGCTGTCACTCTCTCCCTCCCCCTTTCGCCCCTCTCCTTGGAATATTATATTTCCCTCTCTCTCTCCCTCTCTCTCCCTCTCTCTCTCTCTCTCTCTCTCACTCCCTCTCTCTCTCTCTCTCTCTCTCTCTCTCTCTCTCTCTCTCTCTCTCTCTCTCTCTCTCTCTCTCTCTCTCTCTCTCTCTCTCTCTCTCTCTCTCTCTCTCTCTCTCTCCACATCCCTCTCTCTCTCTCTCTCTCTCCTCCCCCTTTTCTCTCCCCTCCCCCTCTCTAGTTGTGTATGCAGTACTGGCCGGAGAAGAGTTCCTGTTGCTACGGTCCCGTCCAGGTTGAGTTCATCTCTGCAGACATCGACGATGACATCATCAACCGGATCTTCAGGATCTGCAACATGGCGCGGGTACGACCCACCCCATAACACACACACGTACCTATATATTCACCTTCACACGCCTTAATCCTAACCAACATGGCGCAGGTACAACTACAGCCTCAAACACACCCTTATTGATTCCCCTTTACTCACGTCTTACGCATACTTTATCTCACTTCAAAGGTATATACGTAACTTTCCCCCATTCAAATATCTCAGAACGACTCATGTTATACATTTTGAGTCGTTCTGTTAGGTTGCCTGTCCATATCCGTCATATCCCCTTCATCCCCTAACTTCAGGTAAAAATGGGAAACATGGCACAAAAATGTGTCCAGCACAGACATTATTTATAGACTAGCCTTTTATGATGTGCTACCATGACAAGTGGTTAATGCCAGCTACAAAGTAAATGTGTTTGGTAACATTCTAACTACACCATTCAACACACTCATGAAGTTATTTTTAATATGATTGTTTTCACCACAGATAACAGTGTTGGGCTACCCCATGATTTAATTTGGCCAATAGGCTTTACTGTATGGGTGGTTGACTCATGTAATGGTAAGTTAGAGAGTAAACGCTAACGATAGCTAAGCTACCTTACTTGTGACTTTTTCAATAGAATGAAATGGTATGATTTGATTTTAAGTGACTAAACATAACAAGAATAAAATTCACAGCGTCATCAAACTCCTTAATTTGTTATTGATGTGATTGAGAGACCCCTAGCGGGAGAAATTACATCTTTAAACACATTAAACTCCTTCACAAACACACACACGTAAAATACACACACATTCTAACACAGGCACACTAACACACTTGAACACAACCCATAAACCCTTGTGAATGACCCACAACCCGGCAAACATCAACACTACTTCACATTAAAAGCGTGAGTGACTTCAGTACCAGCATCATTACCTATTTCCCTCCACATTTTATTCCATTTTACCTGATGAGGTGTTTCGTCACTCCTCTCCCCTGTCTACATTTCAGCCTCCATCTTTCTTATCTCATCCTCTTTCTTCCCCCTCTCCTCTCCTCTCTCCTTCTCTTCGGCTCCTTATTCTCTTAGTGCTCTGTTAACTCCCTGGGACACACACACACACACATACACACACACAAACACACGTACATACACACGTCTCCACTGTTGCGTGAAATAGCTCATATCATCACACACACTCCCCCCCTCCCCCCTCCCGACACACACACACACACACACACACACACACACACACACACACACACACACACACACACACACACACACACACACACACACACACACACACACACACACACACACACACTCTCACACGCACACTTAATCACCAGGCCCATGCTGCTCCACATGTTGAGAGAGAGAGGGAAAGAGAGGGAGGATAATAGGACAGGAGGTTAGGGAAGTGCCTTTATCGTGTGTGCGTTTTTCCTTTGTTTTTGTGTGTGACTGCTTTTGTGTGTGTAGACTTTGTGTTTATGTGTGTGTGTGTGTGTGTGCGTATGTGTATGTTGTCTGTGTGTGTTTGTGTGTTTCTGTCTGTGTGCGTGTGTGTGTGTGTGGGGGGGGGGTGTGTGTGTGTGTGTGTGTGTGTGTGTGTGTGTGTGTGTGTGTGTGTGTGTGTGTGTGTGTGTGTGTGTGTGTGTGTGTGTGTGTGTGTGTGTGTGTGTGTGTGTGTGTGTGTGTGTTGTTGTTTTGTGCCTTGCTCTCTATGGAGCACCATAACACCAGATCAGCCAATCAGAGCCTGGCTGCGGATTTTTACAAAATGGAGGCTAGATCCCAAGTGCAGGTCCAAACCGATCTTCTGGCTGCTGCTGTAAACCCACCAATAAGACCTCCATATGGTTGTTTCTCAAGGTCTTAAAATATATGGGGGTTTCAAATATCAAATAAAAAAACAAAACAAAAAAAGTTTGAGAAAGGTAGATCAAACAATGCTTATTTTTTTCTTCGAATACTGAATAAGAAATAAGAAATACAGAAAGTACAAATAAACTTGATTTTGGAATTAAGTTTAAGCAATGTACCTTTTAATAAAATGCTGAATAATTTATCAAGGAAGGATAGAAACGGTAAATAAACTGTTTTTTTAGATATGTAGGCCTATATAATATTTGATAAAATATTTAATGTCCCTTGTCACCTCATTCCAAATGGGGACATTTGATTAGAAATGTAAAATGTATGTAGTTATTAGTCATCCATCGAGTTTGCTGAAGAAAATATTTTACTTACAATGATTAAATGCAGTTTTAAGGTACATTTGATAATCAGAGATTTTCCAGTATCGACCGTCCCTGGCCATTATATAGTTTTATCTATTGGGTCCAACGGGGTCATTCTTCAGGGCAAACGAGTGTCATACTGCTTTGATTCGGCCTTCTGTATTGTCCCTGACAGTTTGATCAAATATAATCTCATTCAATACCATTTTTGCAAGCGAATGCACAAAGCGGGCCGACTATTACCGGCGTGGACAAAGTGGTTCAGCCAGGAAAAAGGCATTGAACATTGTTGTCGCTCATTCACAAATAATGGGTCTGCTATGTGTAGCTGGGCACAGGTTAACGTCACTAGGCTCGTCACGTGCCCTGGTACATGAAAGTAACACACTAACAATTGCTGTTATGAGTGAAGTATGTCAGGCGTTTATTTTTTCATATTATGTAATTTGTGATTGGTCAAGCTTATGATAAGCAGCATTGGTTAATTAGTTGTGATCAACAGCATTTCTTATCCTAGATATCTGAGCATGAATAACATCCAGCTGCGGATATTGGCTTTTTTTAAATTTGCATGTATCTACGGATTGACTCGAAAACATTTGTTATCCCTTTAACTATGCACACTAGATACAAAAAGCAGCGATACAAACCTAAACTGAAGAAGATTAGAGATATGGGACTGGGGCCTTAAATATGAAATGTTTTATTCTCATTCCTCCGACAGCCTCAAGATGGCTATCGCCTGGTCCAGCACTTTCAGTTCATTGGCTGGCCAGCCTACAGGGACACGCCCCTTTCCAAGAGATCTATCCTCCAATTGGTCAGGAGGCTGTCAAAATGGCAGGAACAGTATGATGGAGGGGATGGACGAACAGTCGTTCACTGTCTGTAAGTAAATACACATACAAACACACACCAACCCACCCACCCACGCACACACACACACACACACCAACCCACGGTCACATGCACGCACGTACATTTAAAAATACACACATACCTACACGTGCACACATATATACGCTCAAACAAACACACACACACACACGTGTTACACGCACACAAACACACACATACTTACACACACAGTTATACACATAGACATACAGTATATATACATAAATACACAAACACACACACATACTAACAAACACACGTGTTACACGCACACAAACACACACATACTTACACACACAGTTATACACATAGACATACAGTATATACACATACATACACAAACACGCACAGACACGCAAGCACTACACCCACACACACACACATATTTTCATTTGACGATTTATTTTATAATATATATTAAACATTTAACAATGTCTTTTATATGTATCTGATATTTGATATGAGATAGTTGTGTGAATAAATATATACACTAACAATGCCCTCCTGAAAACAAAAGGGTTACAGAATAATAAGTAAAGTGGGCCCAAACTCTGGGCCCCACAAACACCTTTCACGCGAGGATAGAGAAACCCCTACTGTGAGCCTCCAGAGACAAATATGCTGTGTTCCAGTCGCATGTGTGTGCTGGTCCCCAGAGAAATGAAATGAGATACATTTAAGAATGATGCAGTACCCTATGTTCTATGAAGAGAATGCACACACAACACACACATATGTTGATGCGCACACGGAACACACTCACACAAACACACACCTGTTCGATGATGTATTTGCTGCGGTGTGTGGTATATTGTTTTTATGCATCCTCTATCGCTGTGGTCCACACCATCCATCACAAACACACACACACACACACACACACACACACACACACACACACACACACACACACACACACACACACACACACACACACACACACACACACACACACACACACACACACACAACATTTAACCTCTCGGTACCTCACAGGTAAGAACCTTCACCCTGTTGGCTGATAGCACTGCAGGCTAGCGGTTAGCTGGATACTTTCTCAGGCTAACTAATAGCTGGATAGCGTGGCAAGCTAGCTTTAACTGATGCTTAACTTAAACACAAACACGCATACACCTACAAATAAACATATACATTCACACACATTTACACACACACACCCACACACAAACCTTTGATGTGATATATTTGCTGCAGGGTGTGGTATACAGTTTTTAGGCATCATGTGTCGTTGTTAGTCCACACCTGCATAATAAAGACACACAATGCACCCTCATGCACCTATTGAAACACACACACACACACACATACACACTCACAAGCACATTTATACATATACGCAGTCACGCGCACAACATGGTTACACTCACAATCGCACTTTCCAAAATTGCCTGAAGCACTTCACTGGTGCTTATCCAATCAGCTTCCTGTGTCAGAGCTCATTGAGCCAATCAGAATTGGTATTGATTTGTTTCCTTTGGGTCTGAAACTGCAGAAACTACACTGAAAGTTACACCATGGAAACCCTAGCAACATAGGCAGGTGTGGCACACGTAGCCTGTGGTGCAGACGCATTCAAATGATGTCCAATGCAATAATGTGGTAATGTGGTATGCATTGGACAGCACCTTGCTAAGGTTTCAGCTAACTGTGTCAGTTCTTCTATTCACTCTTACTATATATACTATAAACCATTTCTGCTGGTCGGGATTAGCACGGCTCTGATATTTTTTGCAGGAGGCGTTGTAGTTTGGTTGCGGTGTTGTAGTTTGGTTGAGGTGTAGTATTTTGGTTGCAGCGTTGAAGTTTGGTTGAGGTGTAGTATTTTGGCCACAGCGTCGTAGTTTGGCTGCAGCCTTGTAGTTTGATGTGGTGTAGTATTTTGGCCACAGCGTCGTAGTTTTGCTGCAGCCTTGTAGTTTGATGTGGTGTAGTATTTTGGCCACAGCGTCGTAGTTTGGCTGCAGCCTTGTAGTTTGATGTGGTGTAGTATTTTGGCCACAGTGTCGTAGTTTGGCTGCAGCCTTGTAGTTTGATGTGGTGTAGTATTTTGGCCACAGCGTCGTAGTTTGGCTGCAGCCTTGTAGTTTGATGTGGTGTAGTATTTTGGCCACAGCGTCGTAGTTTGGCTGCAGCCTTGTAGTTTGATTTGGTGTAGTATTTTGGCCACAGCGTCGTAGTTTTGCTGCAGCCTTGTAGTTTGCTTGCAGTGTTAATATCTTGGCCACAGCGTTGTAGATTGGTAACGGTGTTGTATCTTTGGCTGCAGTGCAAGGTAGCAGTGATGCATTCTGACAACAAACCTCTGCTGGCTCACTAATGGCCCTGGCGGCTTTGGACACAAGGGCTTAACTTATCCACCCATCCACAGCTCTCAAATCACTGTTCTAAAAATGTGACATCTTGTCGAGTCACAAACTAGCTACCTATTTGCGGCACTGCCTCTCTTTCTCTCTCGTCTCTACCAGTTCATCAGCTCATTGCTGTGAGGTCATTGATCAATACAGCTGAACTCACCCCTGAGGAGAATATCACTGGACCAGAGAATGAGAGGCCTGTGTTACAAAAATACTGGATGCATGAAATTGAAAAATAAATAAAACATGACTTTATAAAGTTCACTGATGGACAAGACAACTTCACTTCCTTAACAACGGTGTTTCCTCATCATATTCTGTCTCTCCCTGGTATGAGATGGGTGTAGTGCTCTCACAGAGAGGTTATGGTTGTGAGCTTAGGAAATAACCGCTATTAGGTATTAGTTTGGTGATCCCAGCCCTTCAAGACAGGAGGATAAAGATGTTCCTTTACCAAAAATACATCATAAATTCTGGGAAATATGTGTGAACTTTGTGTGAATAGGTTTGCTCAGACAATCATCACTCTTAAGTTCCCATTTCTGCAACCTCAAGAAATCGATTCCCTCTCTAACCAATACAGACAGAGCTGCTCAGGTGGAGTAATCAGATTGTCTAGTAAACTTTAAATGGGTGTTTACATGTGTATAAAAAGCAAGGATGAGATAATCTCAAGATAATCATACCTCTTTTATCGGGGACTACGTTTTAACGATTAAATATTCCTCTTCTTGGGTTTAACCTGCTTGCTTGTCGGCAGTAATATAATCCTCTGCGCGGCTAAAAGCAGGTGAAATGTTGGCGATAGGGACATGCTCCATCTGCTCCCAGCTAGCGACCGCTCCCAGAGATAATCAGACCCCCTCATCGATCCCAGAGACTCCGTAATGCCAGAGATAAGGAGGAACATGATGGTCTAATCAATACGTGATGAGAATAGCTTGTTTTTTTTACTTCCCCTCTTCCTCCTGAAGGTTACAGGGGGATGGTCTTTAATACACACTTCTTGTCTGATTAGCCTCTGCATTGGAACGATTAGACACATACAGGGGCCACTCTACAGTACATGGGCCAATATACAATACAGGGAACACTAAACAGCATAAAATTGTCTAGATGCTTTCCCGAACCAGAGACCTAACCCATCTCTAACCGTATACCAAAATAACCATATCATACCCAATACTTACATTTTTACCTAATACAGAACCTGTCTGGGTGTGATATATGACCAAAGAAAATGTTATATCAACTTTATATGTGGATACATTTTCCAGGTCTATTCAGCTATTATGAATACATCAATTATGATTATCCCTTGTTTAAATTAAGAATACATTTGGTTTGGCTGGCAATTTCCGTCTGTAATTGACAGAACCCAGTTCATTCTGGTCGCCTAGCAACCATGTGAACCATTCTTCTGTATGAAGCTACAAGTTTAGCCCACAGTTTGATAGACCCATTAGCTAACAAAAATACCCTCCAGCACACACAAAGGTATTGCGTTATTCAGATTTAGATCCGTTTAGTAATCAGTCATTTCTCACCTTTAGAAGCTTGAAATGGTGTATTTATGCTAATGGTGTATTTACTCTAAAGTCTTCCTCCTGTGTCCACTTAAATGCCACCACCCACAAAGTGTTACTCATGAAGGCAACGTTTCACGTTAAACTAAACATTTAACACGTTTAACAACATGCCATTGGTACAATTCGATGGGGACAAATAGTACAAATTGGCGGAGAAGGTGGGGTGGCGGCGTTGGCGGCGTTGGCGGCGTTGGCGGCGTTGGCGGCGTTGGCGGCGTTGGCGGCGGTGGCGGCGGTGCGGTGGCGGCGGTGGCGGCGGACCTGACGGTGGTTGTGGCGGTGTTGGGGTGATGACCTTATTAGAATTGGTGTTAATTAGTGGTCATGATGCTGGTGGTGATGACCTTATTAGAATTGGTGTTAATAGTGCTCATGATGCTGGTGGTATTGGTGAGGAAGTAGGTGAGGATGGTGGTCATGACGGGGTGGTGGAGGTAATGGTGGTGTTGTTGGATGTGATGATAGTGGTGGTGATAGTGGAGGAGGTGGTGAAAGTGGTGAGATGCTGCTGGTGCTGGTGGAGGTAATAATTCCGGTGGTGCTGGTGGAGGTGAAGAAGGTGCTGATGACAGTGGGGGTGGTGGTGCTGGTGGAGGTGAGATGGTGCTGTTGATAATGGTGAAACAGTCGACGCGTCAGTGACTGTATTGTACCAAGGTGGGTCAATATCCCCGCCTTCCACATCAGTTCCACCGCCAGGGCCAGCACACCAATTTGGAATCTGTTTTAAAAATACTGGGGCTTTGATTCTGTTTGACGGTAAATGACGGGTGTGTCGAGCTGGTGAGGTAAAGTGTATCTGTGTTCCGTTAGAAGTGAGTCAAACTCTAAGTCTCTCTCTCTCTCTCTCTCTCTCTCTCTCTCTCTCTCTCTCTCTCTCTCTCTCTCTCTCTCTCTCTCTCTCTCTCTCTCTCTCTCTCTCTCTCTCTCTCTCTCTCTGTCTCTCTCGTCTCTCTTCTCTCGTCTCTCTCTCTCCTCCTCTCTCTCTCCTTCTCTCTCTCTCTCTCTCTCTCTCTCTCTCTCTCTCTCTCTCTCTCTCTCTCTCTAGCACGGGCGGGGGGCGTTCCGGGACCTTCTGTGCCGTGTGCAGCATCAGTGAGATGATCCGGCAGCAGAACATTGTGGACGTCTTCCACACCGTGAAGACCCTGAGGAACAACAAGACCAACATGGTGGAGTCCATGGTCAGCCGACACACACGCAGTGTATACGCCCACACGCACGCTGTATACAAGCAAACACAAACAGTATATACAAACACATACACAATGTATAGACTTACATGTTATATATACGGTATACACACAAGTATACACACACAAAAAAAAACTATACACACCCTCACATTGTAGTTGCACACACATAAACACATACACACGTAAACACATTACACTCATACTCTTTCTTTCTTGACTTTAAATTTGCATTTGGTTGTTTCTGTGCCTTCACAGGAGCAGTACAAGTTCTGCTATGAGGTCGCCCTGGAAGCACTCAGCTCCTTCTGATTGCCTCCTCCCCCCTCGCCAAATTCACCTGATTGGCCATCGATGCTGCCTGTCAAACTCAACACTGGGACGAAGGAAGCGGAATTATGCTTCCTGTTGACTCAGAACCAGCCTGTGTGTTTGTGTGTGTGTGTGTGTGTGTGTGTGTGTGTGTGTGTGTGTGTGTGTGTGTGTGTGTGTGTGTGTGTGTGTGTGTGTGTGTGTGTGTGTGTGTGTGTGTGCGTGCGTGAGTGTTCATGTGAGGGCATGCTTGTGATCCTTGCATACATTACTGTGTGTATATGTGTGCACGTATGTGCACGTAAAAATTCGCCCAAAACCTTGGACGAAATATAAAAAAGGACACTCCTCATAAACACGTGTGTGTGTGTGTGTGTGTGTGTGTGTGTGTGTGTGTGTGTGTGTGTGTGTGTGTGTGTGTGTGTGTGTGTGTGTGTCTGTGCTCTGTGTGTGTGTGGGTGGGGGGGGGGGGGTGCGCACCCTGCATACCGAGGACTTTACTTGCTTGTACAAAGTAAACTGAAAGACATAAAAAATGTTATCGTGTAAAAAAATACCTAATACAACAAAAAAATCTAAAAACCCAGATGTTAAAAAGCCTCTTTTTCTTGTACTCCTCTGTCCTCTGCTGGGCTGTGTTGTGGCTTTTGTACAGTATTTTCTTTTTAGATATATTCTACGCCTTGAATGTTGTTTCCCTGCAAAGGTTGAGTGTACACTGCAAGATTACACAAAAACGTCCCGTCTGATAAGCTGTTACCTCTTCTGGCTAAAATCTAAGCTAACACTGTTAGCTTAGGCTGCTAGCTCACGCTGTTGGCCAATCGCTATAATGTTGTTTATTTATGCTCTGTTTCCAGTATTTTTGCTTCGTGTTGAATTTCCCGTTACTCAAGTATTTTCTGTAGATTATTTTATCATAGAAGCATATGTACTGTATTTATTTATTTAAAAAGCAGGCAAGATTAACGCTGGCGGCAAAAATAAATGATTTATGAGAACAAAGGGGTTTGAAGAGGCGTTCTGCGTTGACATCACTGGCAGCAGCTCAATATGAAAATAGGACCTTATGTTATATGTTGATTGTAATATGTTTCGTTAATCCAACCTGCAGCACAGCAACATTTCGATTCGCTCTTGTGGTTGTTTTTTTACACATTACGCAACCAACAATAATTTCTAATTTCAGCTTCATAAAAACATAGTACTTTTTTACATGTGTACATGTAAATCACAGTAAATCACAAAAATATGTCTACAAATATGTTCAAAACATTTTTCAATTTCAACAAGTCCTCAAAAGCCAACCTCAGAAAGAATTTTGCATTTTAAACTAATGATCATTTACTAATGGTAAATGATCTAACAGCCAGATGATGTTATTGAAATCTTGCAGCGTGCAAACACCACTTCTGTAAATAAGATTAGACAACCACAGTCAAACAAACGAACACCCAGACTCAAACCCATCGCTAAAGCTTCTTACTCCAAAATGTTCTTACAGAAGAAGTGTCTTTCAACTGTACATGTTTTCTTGTATTGTTTTCAACAGTCTGCTTCAGTTTTAGTTCCTTGCTAACTGTATGGTATTAGCATGGTAAAACATGTTGTGTTGTTGATCGTGTCTTTACAAAATAACTTGTTGGCTTTGAGGCTTTCTTTGAGATGTTTTGAACGAGAGTGTGAGACAGGGAGAGGAGAACAAAGAAGGGAGATGAGAAAGGAGAGGATAGGCGTCTAGCTCAGAGGGAACCACACCCATCGATCGGTCTCTTTGGTTCATCACCTTTTAGAAAGTTATTCTGACTGCAGAGCTCCCTGTGCCACCTGCCATTATGACTGAAGAATATCATCTATAATAATAAATACAAGGGGCCCCTTTTGATGTGTTGTTGAGGTAAGGTTGAAGGTTGAGAGGGAAGTGGTCATCCTTTGACAACGATGTTCTCCTCAACCTCAAGATGGGATTGAAGAGCTCCTGTTGAAGGCAGGAGGAGGAGCTTGTCAATGAGGAGCCAAATACAGGATGTAAGCGAGGGGGGAGAGAGAGAGAGAGAGAGAGAGAGAGAGAGAGAGAGAGAGAGAGAGAGAGAGAGAGAGAGAGAGAGAGAGAGAGAGGGAGAGAGAGAGAGAGAGAGAGAGAGAGAGAGAGAGAGAGAGAGAGAGAGAGAGAGAGAGAGAGGGGGACAAAGGGAGAGATAAGAGAGACAAAAGGAAATGGAGAGGGACGGTTGAGAGACATAAGAGCAGAGAGGGAGAAAGGGAGAGATATTATTTGGGATAATGATACAGCTGATCACGGTAACACACTTCCAGTTGTGTTGGAGTGAATCTGTATGTCCCAGTCCCCTCTTGCTAATGAAGACAGATGGCCACATGTGCTGTGATACACTGCCATCTGTCTCAGCTTCCTTATGCCTTTTCTTTATTCTTTTACTTTTTTTTAATGAACACATGACCGCATTTAGCTATGTATTTTACAAGGTTTTCATGATGTAAACAGAAATTTAATATTATTATTGTTGCTATTATTTATTTTTGATACTTCAACAATGTTTAATGGGGGATTTTGTTCCGTCCACCACAACGTCAGAAATCGAGGTTCAGGATCTGTTACAGAGCGATCGAAGGACAGTTCCACTAAATAATACAGTTTATCAGGATAACGCGTAATCACATTATTTCTACCTAAGGAGAAAGCTGAAACGGAACTCTTTCGAACCTTGGTTTAAGGAGGCCAATCGTTCCACCTTGGAACAAAAGAGTGTCATCTTCGAAGAGTGACACAACTCAATAGGAGGACAAGGACAACGTGGACAGTAGTGGACTGGTCTGTCCCTGGTTCATCCTGGTGTCAGAGCAGTTGTCGATACTCCTTCAACATCCCGTCCATCACCTTGCTAATCGACCACGGCCTTCGTCCAATGATTTTATTTGTATATAACCTTCCAGAGGTTGGGGGTACAACGTTACGGGCGATCCAAAGGCGTTGTGTTGTGGTTTGGGTTTCCCTGTGCCGTTGTCCTTGTTGTTGAGGTCTCAGCCAGGGCTTATAACTGACCTATCGTAATCGCAGTAAGGCATTTAAGGAAAGACTTTGTGATTGCCTAAAGGAATATTTCTTATTTTTTTCTTCAAATATTAAGCTTTATTTCATTGCGTTTTGATACCTGTTGTTTATTCATACATTTTGTACTTTTTTTTCTGGACTTTGCTCTTTACTTTGATATAATAATGATGGTTCTAAATATTATATTATTATTTTCATTATTATTATTGTCTCGCAAAATGATTTAGTTCTGGTGATGCCATTATCATTGGTTGTTTTGTTGTTTGAAATGTGGTTAAATTGAAATAAAGGGACCAAAATGTTGAATCTGAATTGAATCTCCTTATTATGGTAGAGTCAACTTTGACCTGGGGTCCAACGCCTGCCCTCCCCTACACTGTACACTGACACACCGACAGATAGACAATAAAGAATATCGAGCAACGACACAGTTCTGCTCCAGAAGAATAGTTTTTCCTCTGTCTCTCCCTAATCGATGAGCAGTGTGATGGCCTCGTTCTTTATTTAGCCGCACGGTGTGCCAGGAGCCGTTCCATATGCATGAGTTCTGTTCAGCATAGGCACCAAGGACAGGATCTGTAGCCCAGCATTATCTGGATCAATCAGCCTGACCAGCAACATTCCCTCTGGTCCTGCTGGCTGTCAGACCTGCTGCACACACACACACACGCACGCACACACACACGACACACACACACACACACACACGCACGCACGCACACACACGCACGCACGCACGCACGCACGCACGCACGCACGCACGCACGCACGCACGCACGCACGCACACACACACACACACACACACACACACACACACACACACACACACACACACCACACACACACACACACACACACACACACTAACACATATAGACACACTAATATATACACACACATATAGACACACATATATATGCAAACACACAAAGATAGAACCACACGCGCGTATAGACACGTATAAACGCACACACAACACACACTACATTCACACACACACAAAAAAAAACACACCACACACACAACATACGGACACACAACATACAAAAATCACCCACACACACCACATTCACACACACACACACACACACACACACACACACACACACACACACACACACACACACACACACACACACACACACACACACACACACACACACACACACACACACACACACACACACACACACACACACACTCACACAAATAGACACAAGCACCCACATACAGTACATACCACACCCACACACATACACACACCAAGGACACACACAATATGTCTCTGAGACACACACCGTGTCTCACAGGACAACGGTGCGGAGCCCATGTCAATATGGATCATTTGATTTGTACTTGTCTTCCTCTGTCCTCTCTCCCTCCCCCTTCTCCCCCCCTCGTCCCCTCCCTTTATGTCATCCTATTTCAGAAATTAGTTTGTAATGAGTTTGAAAATTGGCCCATTTCATTTGCTCTCAGTGAAATGTCATTCTCTGAGGGAGGGGTGTGCGGGGGGGGGGGGGTTCACGGTAATAGATTTATTCCACTCTAACAAGGTTATTAATGTATTTTCTGCAAGAAAACTTGTAACAAGGTTATTAGGTGTGCACAGCTATCGCTCTAAAAGGCAGGGGGAGGGGGGGACAGACAGAGAGGGAGAGAGAGAAAGGTAGACAGAGAGAGCGAGAGAGAAAACGTCTATTTATTCACAGTGGTGATCTGGTAGCTACACTGCATACTGCATTAGTACTTAATGGCCCTGTGCCTTTATACTGCATTAGTACTGCATGCAATGGTGATATAAGTACTTTATGTATTTATACTGCATTAGTGCTGTATACATGAAGTAGATATGATGCAACAGTTATTAAGACCTCATGTGGGAGTAAAATCCTGTTGTTTGTGTGGCTACCCTGTCTAAAGGAAGATATTAATGTCCGTATAAACATATTTCCATCCTGTCACTGCTGCATCCATATCAACCATAGCTGTATGAAACGTATTATGTTTCATAAGAAAGATCAATGGCATCACACAGCTATGTTTTATTCCTGCAGAGAGAATAACTGCAGCCAACTATTTTGACAGCTCTTTGGGAAATGACGGCAAACATATTCATTTTTTAAAGGATTTCATATTTTTTTATATATCGATTCATTTTAGGTTCCATGAATTACGCATAAGGCGTTATTCACACACAAACACGCGCAAGGGAACACACACACACACACACACACACACACACACACACACACACACACACACACACACACACACACACACACACACACACACACACACACACACACACGCACAGAGGGTTGTGTAGAAGTGCAGGAGAAAAATCTGTGACCTCGACAGGAACAATAAACTCATCCGCCTCGCCGTAAATCCTGCTGTGCGCGGGTGTCTCTCGCCCCGCGCGGGAGGCTAACTAGATGCTAAGTCATGCGTAGCCCGGGCTGATATCCATCAGCCTCATCCCTCATTCTGCCCACGCTCGCCCGCTAATGCTAGCGTTAGGCGGGAAATTAAGAGGTATGGGAAATCCCGACCAAAGCCCTGCTGGATTGGACCTCGCTGTCGCAGTGGAGCCTGCGGCATGCATAATGCACCGGGACGCTAGCACAGAGGCTAGCATGTCCTTTAGCGGCTGCGGGGAGATCAGGTTAGCCTGAGTGGTAATGGATGCGTTGGTCGGTCAGCCGAGCCTGGCCCTGGCCCATTGTGCCAAGGAGGGTCCAAGAGTGGAAACAAACACACCTCCAGCTTTGTCTTATGTTCTCTATTTATGTATTTATATCAGTGCGTAACGCTTTACAATAAGGGTACATAATACCATTAGTTAACATTATCTTTTGAAGTAATAAGCATGAACTTACAATTAACTAAAAGTGAATTAACAGTTAGCTAATGGTCTTACAAATGGTGTTCATATTAAAAAAGGTATTAATGTATATATATATATATATTATGTTATTAAATAGGGTTATGGTTAACCCTAACCCATTGATTAACATGAACATCATTAGTAAATTCGACTATTAGTTAACTGTTTATTTGCTGTTGTTTAATTGTTAGTTAATGCGTATAACTGCATTGACAAATTTTAATGGTTCACTATTAGTACCCTTATTTTAAAGTGTTACCACTTTGTTGAGACTTTTTTGGGGTTGTTTACTTTTTAAATCGACTGTTTTCTGCCCACTCTCTTTAATACTCTTTCATCCCTCTTAGATTGAGATATAAATTGACCTGCGTACTTCCTACATTCACAGCCTCTATGACAGAGCAATATGGTGTTTATAATGATAAAGGTGTCGTATCAAAGGCGAAATTTCAGTACAAGTATAATCATAAATCTATTTTATGACCCAAGGTCTTTAAATCCTGCTATTTATATAAACCACATACCCAAAGGATTTCAGTTCCTCATAACACAACCTCTTTTTTTATCCAGTGTTTTTTTTATTTGGTTGATAGCCTTTTAGGATTTAGCCTCCTTGCAATCCAGTTGACATCCAGTTGAAAGAAGAGTTTTTCCATGACAACAGGAAGGTCAACCATCTGACGGCTCCAGTCCTTCAGAGCAACCAGGTTCCTTGTTATTTCTCCTTCATTGAGGGAAGCGAGGGCATTTTGACCCCATCTCTGCAAGGTAAAGAGGTCCAACCAGGTCATCTCCCACCAAGCACGACGGTTGGACACGGAACCCAAAACAAAGGAAACAACTCAAGGTAAAATAACAAAATTCCTCCCATTAAATATCTATTTGTACGTGTGTGGTTTGAAGGAGAGAATGTGTGTGTGGGTGTGTGTGTGTGCGTGTGTGTGTGCGTGCGTGTGTGTGTGTGTGTGTGTGTGTGTGTGTGTGTGTGTGTGTGTGTGTGTGTGTGTGTGTGTGTGTGTGTGTGTGTGTGTGTGTGTGTGTGTGTGTGTGTGTGTGTGTGTGTGTGTGTGTGTGTGTGTGTGTGTTGATGTTGTAAGTGGGAATGCGTGTGTCCTTGCGGTTAATTAATATTTCAGCCATCGATTCTTCCCTGTAAACCTGGCGTGCCTCCAGATCATCCAAATGGTTCCTAACGAGGTGGTTAGCATTGAGCTGTTAGCCTGTTAGCTCTGGAGGCTTTGAGTCAACATGCTCCTGACTGCTAGGTCAACGCTAGCACCAACTACCTGTCCTACATAAATAAATAACAATTATCCTTATGAAGCTCTGTATTGATATTCCTCCTCTCTCTCTCTCTCTCTCTCT
>OLKM01001038.1:55480-70480 GCA_900291075.1 Melanogrammus aeglefinus | reverse complement strand
TGTGTGTGTGTGTGTGTGTGTGTGTGTGTGTGTGTGTGTGTGTGTGTGTGTGTGTGTGTGTGTGTGTGTGTGTGTGTGTGTGTGTGTGTGTGTGTGTGTGTGTGTGGGTATGGATGTGTGTGTGTGTTGTGAACCTCAGGATCATTAACTCTCTCAGTCTGTCCATAAAACATGACAGAGATGAATCATGGCTTCTAACAGCCTGCAGCACAGTAATGGGCTGTGTGTGTGTGTGTGTGTGTGTGTGTGTGTGTGTGTGTGTGTGTGTGTGTGTGTGTGTGTGTGTGTGTGTGTGTGTGTGTGTGTGTGTGTGTGTGTGTGTGTGTGTGTGTGTGTGTGTGTGTGTGTGTGTGTGTGTGTGAGTATGTGTGCATTTGTGCGCGTGTGTGTGAGTGTATGTATGTGTGTGCATGTGTGTGTCTTTATGTGTTTGTTTGCACATTTCAAGGTTCCAGGTCCTATTAGAGTAGGGAGTGATTTCTGAAACTTTTGTGTTTCAAGAGTAGAAAATAACAGTGTGCGTTTGTGTGTGTGTGTGGGGGGGGGATGCTTGTGCGAGAGGGGGTATTTTTCTATCCCTCCTCCTCCTTCTCCATCCAACCTCTCTCTCCTTTTGTCTCTTACATGGTTTAATTATTTTATTTTTAATTGACACCAAGGAAGATTAACTAGATGGGCATTCTGAGATTAACAGGTGTAGAGGTACACCTACACACACACACACACAGACACACACACACACACACACACCCTCTCTCTCACGCACACGCACACATATTCATGAACACGTGAACAAATTGTGACACAAACACACACAGACCCACACATACACAGACAGACACACACACAAACACAGTAAGGCCAGGGCACCAAGGCAATAATACATGTCCCCTCACAAACACACACACACACACACACACACACACACACACACACACACACACACACACACACACACACACACACACACACACACACACACACACACACACACACACACACAGACACACTCACACACACTCTGGTGCCTATAAAGTAATGAGTGCAACTGACCTCCTCTCTCCTGTGCCGGTTTGCTCAGAACCAGGTCGCAGAGCAGGGTCAGAAATAATGAAATATTGATATTGTTGATAAATGTGATTATTATTTTACAGCCTCACCTACACTGGCTTCCCTCTGAGCCAAACTGTGTGTGTGTGTGTGTGTGTGTGTGTGTGTGTGTGTGTGTGTGTGTGTGTGTGTGTGTGTGTGTGTGTGTGTGTGTGTGTGTGTGTGTGTGTGTGTGTGTGTGTGTGTGTGTGTGTGTGTGTGTGTAGGCCTGCATCCGTGCGTGCATGTGTTATTTTTGTTTTTGTGTGCACAGATGGTGACAGTGTAGCCACTGAAGGTCAGCCAATCAGATCAATCGGTCCAACACACACACAAACACACACACACACACACACACACACACACACACACACACACACACACACACACACACACACACACACACACACACACACACACACACACACACACACACACACACACAAATAAAGACCCACACTCACAGGGTGTTTTTTGATTTTAGCTTACATTTCTTTACATAAATGTTTGGTCCTGAAAGATTGGAAGAGATAAAACTGTAAAAGGCTGTGTCACAATCTTTTAAAGGAGATCTAAAATAATTTTTCAAAACTAATTTGAGTGAAGTTTCTTCGTAACGGAACACCACAGCCAAACGTCAGTTTAGAATATCTGTTTTTGAGCCAATTAAGATGTCAATCTTATTTGTCAATCAGCGCATCCCTTCCCTGATGGGTTTGGGGAGTCCATCTGCCATGTGAATCACAGGTGGTCCATGTGAATCACAGGTGGTCCATGTGAATCACAGGTGATCCATGTGAATCACAGGTGGTCCATGTGAATCACAGGTGGTCCATGTGAATCACAGGTGATCCATGTGAATCACAGGTGGTCCATGTGAATCACAGGTGGTCCATGTGAATCACAGGTGGTCCATGTGAATCACAGGTGATCCATGTGAATCACAGGTGGTCCATGTGAATCACAGGTGATCCATGTGAATCACAGGTGGTCCATGTGAATCACAGGTGGTCCATGTGAATCACAGGTGGTCCATGTGAATCACAGGTGGTCCATGTGAATCACAGGTGTGTGACCGCCCCACTCGATGGAGGATAAACACAAGGAGAGTGGGATCAGGGAGGGAAGAGTTTTTTGTTGTTTAGTTTTAAAAACTCTTCTTCTTCTGTCTGCTCTCGCTCTCTCTACAACTCTGAAATATAACCTAAAATAACGAAAATGCGAAGATTACATATATATTTGTGATGTATATAATACTTTATTATATTTGTTTATGTGCTTGCGGACTGCAATTATATAATTATCTTAAGCACCTCCACAGATTCTAACCAAATATTCATCAGATCATCGATATTGGCCCCTACCTTTAAAAAAAAGTCACCAGATCATTACCAAATATTCACCTAAAATGTACCAAATATTTACCCGCTATTCACCAAATATTTACCAATGTCCAATTTTTTGGCTGACAGGTGACTTCTTTTGTGCTTTTTTGAGGAGGCCTGTTCTTCCTTGTGTGTATTTATGTGTGTGTTTGTGTGTGTGTGGCAAATATTTGTGTGTGTGTGTGTGGGTGCCTGTGTGTGTGCGTGTGTGTGTGCGTGTGCATGTGTGCAGACTTATTACGGTGTTCATTTCCCAGCACATTCGTGATTCCACAAAGAGCTGCAATCACATCTTAAATGAGACTCTACTGCAGTCAGACCACCCTGCCCCGCACCAGGCCAGTGTGTGTGTGTGTGTGTGTGTGTGTGTGTGTTTGTATGTGTGTGCCTTTGGTCAGCCTTGTGTGTGTGTGTGTGTGTGTGTGTGTGTGTGTGTGTGTGTGTGTGTGTGTGTGTGTGTGTGTGTGTGTGTGTGTGTGTGTGTGTGTGTGTGTGTGGTGTGTTGTGTGTGTGTGTGTGTGTGTGTGTGTGTGCGTGTGTGTGTGTGGTGAGTGAGCTTTGTTGCATTTTCTCTTTGTGTGTATGTGTGACTGTGTATGTAGTGTCACCTTTTAGCATGTGTTACTTTATTTGAATGTGTTTGAGTGTAGAGACATGCATGTTCAGGTTGTTTAATATTTATTTTAGACCTTAGGGTCGATCCTACCTCCTTCTGTGCCCTACTCTGATTGGTTGTCAACACCGCGTGTCAAGGCCTCTTGAATTATGAACGGCAGGATGGTAATTGCAAGAGGAAAACAGAAGAGCCCTTCTTACATTAGTCAATTAGATCCTTAAAGAGAGGGGATGAGTGGGAGAGCCAAGTTGGGGGGATGGAGAACAGAAAAGAGGCGAAAGGGAGGGATGGAAAAGAGAGAGAGAGGGAGAGAGAAACAGAGAGGGGAGGGAGAGAGAATGACAACAGCAGATAGGAAGAAGGGAGTTGTAACAGAGAATGAGGCTGAGGATTAGAAAGGTGTCAGAGGAGATGAACATTATGGAAATGTCCAGAAGGATAACGAGACAGTGTTATCAGGACCATGCAGCACCAAGGAAGCCCCCTCTGTCTGGGTTAGCATGAGGACCATGCGCTGCTCCTTCTCTTCCTCCTGCTCCTTCATCTCCTCCCCCTCAGTGCGACCTTCTCTTTCTCCCTCACTTACCCTCCCTCATCATCTCACCAACCTCCTCCTCCCCTTCTCCTCCCCAACCCCCTCCTCCTCGTCTTCTCACTCAACACCTCCTCCCCAATCTCCTCACCAACCTCCTCCACTTCGTTCAGCGACCACCTCCTCAGCCCCTCGCAAACCTCCTCCCCGCCCCCTCTCCCCTCTCCTCATCTTCTCCACCACCTCCTCCCCCATCACCTCCTCATCTCTCCCTCAACCTCATCATCGCTTCACATACCCCCTCCCACATCTCCCCCCCCCCCCTCCCCTCATTTTCTCTGCCACCTCAAATCCCCTCTAATCCTCCAGCCCCCCCTCCCCCCCCCTGTACTACTGGTTCTTTGGGGGCTGTGTGGTGTTTCAGCCCCCCCACCCCATCCAGCAACACTGTGGTTCAGAGACAATATTCAGGGAAGACACTTCAACAAAATACCCGGAAAATGTTTTCCTCTTTTTAGAGGAGAGGAGAGGATTGAGGGGAGAGAGGGAGGAGGAAGGGAGAAGGAGGAGGGGAGAGGAGGGGAGGAGTAGGAGTGAAGAGAGGAGGGGGGAGAAAAAAGAGGATATTAGAGGAGGAAGAGAGATGGGGGAGAGGTGGAGGGGGGGGGGGGAGAGAGGAGGAAATGGGAGCCTGGAGTACAGTCAGGGAAGCATACATTACTGAGAAAGATCAACAGTGGTCGAGCATTATATCGACAGGAGGTTTAAAATAAATGTAGAATAAATAACACATTCACATTGCAGCTCTTTGTATGCAGATTGAAGCGTGAATATAATCATCGCAGTAAATACAGCAAGGCAGGCGTTCAAACCGTTTCATTCTGGGTCTCTAAGATATGTGTGGGGGGGGGAAAGAGACCAGGCATTTTTATTTGTCGTTTATGGCCCACGTCTCCAATAAAAGGACTAAAAGCAACATTACTTCTGCTCACTAGCAGCATATTAGACGCTCAGCTCGGCTGGCGTGGGTTCCATTGTGATACGGACCCACAGAGCCCGGCTGCTGCTGGCCTCAGCACAATCCCTCTTCAGGGGAAACTCACGATAACTAATAATACTTTCCCTAGCAGCCAGCCAGCCAGCCAGCCAGCCAGCCAGAGCCACAGCCAAACAAACACCTGTTCCCGTACAGCTTCCAGCTTGCATCCATATTCATACCCGTACGTGCCCTGCTGTCACCTGGCACAGCTTTACTAAAGGGAGATATAGGAAGTGGCGTGTGGCTTTGTTGGGTTGTCAGCTGTTGTGTTTGTGCCGAATAGACGTCTGCACTGCAGATGCTGGAGGGGAACGCGAGTGTGGGACGGCACAGGGTCAATGAGGATGATTATTAATTGATTGGAGGTCTCATGCACGCTGTCCAAGATCTGTAAAAGGACCATCTGAAGAGAATGGTAGAATGGGGGACAGGTCATTACATTAGGGGGAACTTAACCCTGATGTGCTTTAAGAAATGGAGCAAGGTCATGGCAAAGAGCTACAGCAAAGATTAAATCAGGAAGACTTCTCTATTACTATTCCTCATGGGAGGGACTAGAGGAGGGGAGCATGGAGGGAGGAGTAGGGGGACTGGAAGGAGCCGAGCAGGACATCTCCTTCTAACGCAGCCGATATGTTGTGCTGCTGCAGGAGTGCCGGGGTCACGACCTCCTGGAGCCCACAGGTGAACGTGCAACGCGCACACGCATGCACTCTCGCACACGCACGCACAGACTCAGCACACGTAGTTATTTCACAACATTGAACAGCTCTAAAATTGTGAATTTGGCCTATTATTTTCCATAGGCTTACATCCATGTCAAGTGTCTGTCTGCTAAAGAAAACATTGGCTGACATTTATTTCATTTTCAAGGCTAAATTAAATATTTTGATATAGATTTGGCTTTAAAATGGGTTTTGATAAAACTTTGAGCAAGAAATATGTATTTTAGTGTCATCTTTGTTTATCGTTTGAAAATGATGTTAGGTTATTAGTTATTAGTCGGGGTAGGCTATTTTTGATAAATAACCAAAATTATGTCATGTTATTACAAAACACGTATTTCAAACATGTGGAACAATGAACTACGTTTTTGTTTGGAATCCCGCCGAGATTTTGACTGACCTGTCATAAATTGGACAATATAGTGAGACCTGTACAACACACACAAACACACACACACATACACACACACACAACACACACACACACACACAGACACACACATAACAGCGCCGGTGTGTGAGAGTGTATCAGAGAGGGTTTTGTGTGAGAGGCTCAGAGAGATGGTGTGCGAGGGAGTAACAAGAGAGGGTGGGCGAGGGTTAATAGACATGGTGTGTGAGGGGGTAAAAGAGATGGGGGGTCTGCGACAGATGTGTCCCGGTTGGCTGAACTCTTGCTGGCGTCCATCACAGCTGCCTCAACTCCTCCCATCAGAGCTCCAGCCCTACACGGGGCCCCGTCTGCGCCCGCAACCACTTCATTTCCACTTCCCCCTGTGCCATCAGTGTCTCACTTGACTTCCTCCGCTGCTCGTTCACCGTCTCATCTGCACCGCCCCCCCCCCCCACCCCACAATCCCCACCTATTCCCGAACAGGACTCCCTATCTTGTCCTGTGAGAGGATAGAAACCTGTGGTATGCGGACCACCACGTCACCACATTGTATTGGCTCAATCACTGCAGGGTGCTCATTATCCCCGTGAATCTAAAAACCCCAAACTGTAGAAGCCAAGCCAAAAGTGTGTGTGTGTGTGTATGTCTGTGTGTGTGTGTGTGTGTGTGTGTGGATGGATGGAGTGTCCGTGACGTCACCTGTTGGTTTTTTGCACAACCGGCTGCAGATTTGGCGCCACTTACTGGGATTCTTGCCACCAGCGACGGAAGCGATCCATATTTGGCCCAGGGTGCAATAGTGAGGGCGAGGCCTGGATCGCTGCCCCTCACCGGCCTCGGCCCAAAAAACTCTCAATTTATATTAAATCGTTGATAATAGTTTTAATGCAATATAATGGTCAACCAGGACTTTACAACACATCGCCTAATATGAAGAAGAACTCGCCACTGATCGAAGTGACAAATTGGGCTTCGATCAGTGGTACCAATCTCGTCAAAGTTTTGCTACCCCTTCCAAACACATGGCTGCCTGCGATTGGTCACCAATACCAAGGACATGATTACGTCCCACCATGTCTCACGTCAATAAACGAACGCGAACAAATCACAGTGAATATTGCCCCCTGTTAAGCGGACGTTGGACGGCCTACGTAAACACAGTGATTTAGTTTCAAGTATAGCGATGTCTTTAGAATGGTAATGGCTCACCCCTACCTTGAAGCCAATTCATATAGCCAGCAATTTTAGAAAATGTGATTTTAATGACCACTGCATATATAGCTTACTTTGAATGGCTAACTGATTAGTTATTTCTGCCGTCTGCCTTTCACAGCCGTTACCTTCGCAGGGGGGGGGGAGGTGAGTTGGCTGGTAACCATAGTAGCGTGATCGACTCTTCACCCCTCATCACCACAGAATGTACGCTTGCCTTGACGTGAAGTTGCGTTTTACCAGACACAGCCGGAGAGCAACGTCCATATTTCCTGCAAACAAGCATTTCATTTGAAAAATGTACGGCCTCCAAACACAACCTTCCCTACTCGAGTAGGGAAGGTTGTGTTTGGATGCCAAAGTGCGAGGGTTGATTGTTTCTTAATGATGAACCGCAAATACCTCAAAGACCCTCTTGTGTTTCTTGTCTATATGCGAACGAGCTGTGTGGTAAACGCGGCTGTTGTGAAAGCAGCTCACTGTGGAAGTCTTGATTACATGATGGATCCATCAACCAGAGGGGCGTTCCCAAACGGTCCTCAATCCTACCGCAATCAGCAACACACAAACTATATACACACTTTGGACACACTATACAAACACTCTATACACAATACACACACCTTATACACACACTATACAAATGAAACACATGAAAACAGTGTGCATGTGCATATTTATTTATATTATTTTGTGGGGCTTATGCTAGTTTGTCGGTGACTCTTTACTAGTCTTTCCAATAGTCCTGCAGCTTTGAAGAAAAGCCAGCAGCATCAATGTGGTTTTAATATGCAGAAAACAAATCTATTCATCGTCTCAAAAAGCAGTGGTATAGGTTCCTCTCTTTTCACAATCGTTCACAAAAAGTGATCGGTGGATGGCCTTGAGTGGAGCAGAATCCCGACTTATAAATTAGATATATCTACTTGACCTGTCCTGTCTAGGTTCAAGTATGCCAAAGTAGACTTGCGAGTTTGGAGACGCAGGGAGAATATTATTATGGCACAAAAACGTCGAAGTGTGTTTTTAGAATATTTATGTGAAAAACGCATAATTTGTTATAAATAAGATTGATGTGGCTAGTTAAATACATATTTTGAAATCTAGCAGAGTAAAATATCCTGCCAGTTAGTGCCTAAACTACACCAGAGCTTTAGCGGGAGAATTTCTACCTACAACTTAAAAACTAATTTTGATCAGAGCAATTGTGAAAAGCATAAAAAACGGCCACGTTGTGTTCCATGGGAGCGAGAGCTGTGGACATGGTCAAGCAAGGTCACCCAGATCACACTCGCTTGAGCGAATTTACAACCAATAGAAAGCTTCCGCTCTTGAGAATGTGTTTATAGTCAGAAACCAATTAACAACTTTATACATCTTAGTCAAAACTATGACATGTTCCCCAACATGTGAACATTGTAAGTGTCTCTTCAGTTCAGTACAGTAAAAGCAATCTACAACGTGCACGGTTCAGTCTGAGGAACTTCGAAGACACCGACTCCACCATGATCACTACTTTATACACTGATGGATTAATAAATCACAAGTCATCAATCGAAAGAGGGACGAGAATGAGACAGTAAATCAATCAAATACACGTATACGCTATCGCAATTAATTATATGTCACTATATGTTATATGATACTGTGTGTGCGTCTGTCTGTCTGTCTGTCTGTCTGTCTGTCTGTCTGTCTGTCTGTCTGTCTGTCTGTCTGTCTGCCTGCCTGCCTGCCTGCCTGCGTGCGTGCGTGCGTGCGTGCGTGCGTGCGTGCGTGCGTGCGTGCGTGCGTGCGTGTGTGCGAAGAGAGAGGGAATGGAGCTGAAGACGATTCACAGTCTAGTTCCATCCCCCCCCCCCCCACACACACACACACACACTACACACGCCACACACACACAGCACGCACACACACACACAAACACACACACACACACACACACACACACACACACACACAACACACACACACACACACACACCACACACACACACACACACACACACACACACACACACACACACACACACACACACACACACACACACACACACACACACACACACACACACACACACTGTGCTATGTAATGCATTTGGAGACAGGGGTCAGTGCCCTTCGATCTATCTGAGAGGAATGGCAGACGTGTTCAGACTGAGGGGTTGGAGAGAGAGAGACAGAGAGAGAGAGAGAGAGAGAGAGAGAGAGAGAGAGAGAGAGAGAGAGAGAGAGAGAGAGAGAGAGAGAGAGAGAGAGAGAGAGAGAGAGAGAGAGAGAGAGAGAGAGAGAGAGAGAGAGAGAAGGATGGAACACTCCCGAGAATGCAAAAAATATTTAGAAAAGGAAGGATGCATAAATAAAAATGCTGACGAAGGGGAAAATGAGAGAGGAAGTGTCCTAGAGGCCTACGCCAATAAGAGCTACAGCTTAGCCTAAAGTTAGGGCAACTAATTTATGGTTGCAAGACAATAATGCAAGATAAACTGAAGAACATGTCCCTCTAAGACAGATTATTAGCCTTTTTGTAAGTGATTAAACACCTCACACGACTGGTAAATAAAGTAGCTACCTTCAGCCTGCCCCACTCACACACCCTATTCAATCCTGCACCTGCACCACTACCAAAATAATACCTTGAATCTAAACGCAAAAATAATCTTTGCAAAATCTAGAAGCTACAAGCTATGTATGAAAACCCCTGAAACAAATGGTTTAGTCCGAAATGCAGCGTAGCGTTACCCCTTAAGATGAATGTCCTAGTGGTAATGCTTCTACCGGTTAGTGTTGGGTCCCCTTTTTTGCGTTTCTGTTCTTTCCCTTCTCTACCGCTCCCCTCCGCTCTCCCTCTCATCCTCTCCTCCCTTCTCCCTTCTTTCTTTCCCTTCCTCTCTCCCTCCCTATCCCTCTCTCCCCCCTCTCCTTTTCTCTCTGTCCGGTGGGGATCAGCAATGGGCAGATCAAACAACCAGCAGTGTGAGGAACGTCCTTTAGTAAAGGTGCACCAGAATGAATACTAATGCATCCCCCAGAGACCAGATACCTGTGTGTGTGTATGTGTGTGTGTGTGTGTGTGTGTGTGTGTGTGTGTGTGTGTGTGTGTGTGTGTGTGTGTGTGTGTGTGTGTGTGTGTGTGTGTGTGTGTGTGTGTGTGTGTGTGTGTGTGTGTTTGCAAACGCTACTAAAAAATAGATGAAAAGGGTTGACATAGCTAGTAATACTGACAAGCTCCTCAACACACACATGCACACACGCACCTGCGCGCGCACACACCCACACACACACACAGACACACACACACACACACACACAGACACACACAAACGCACACACATATACACACACACCATATGCTCACACACACATTTGGAGTACCTTTTTCTCTCTCTAACAGACCAACAAACAATCGTCAACCAATGACAAGTCACATTAATCATACTCTGCACAACTTTTGTCTTTCATTGTATTCTATCCCTCTCTACTTCTCTCTCTCTCTCTCTTCTCTCTCTCTCTCTCTCTCTCTCTCTCTCTCTCTCTCTCTCTCTCTCTCTCTCTCTCTCTCTCTCTCTCTCTCTCTCTCTCTCTCTCTCTCTCTCTCTCTCTCTCTCTCTACTTCTGTCTGTCTCTGTCTCTCTCTACTCTCTGTCTCTGGCTCTTCCTGTGTGTGTGTGTGTGTGTGTGTGTGTGTGTGTGTGTGTGTGTGTGTGTGTGTGTGTGTGTGTGTGTGTGTGTGTGTGTGTGTGTGTGTGTGTGTGTGTGTGTGTGTGTGTGTGTGTGTGTGTGTGTGTGTGTCTGTGCGTATGTGTGAGTGTGCTGTGCCCTGTGTTGATGCTTATCATATTAATTTGATCGATAGCACGAATCAATGTCTTCCTGTTGCACTGGGATGTGTTCAGAGATACCGGGCTGTTCCATTTCTTTCCTACAAGACCACGCCTCAGCCTCCTTCTCCTGCTCTTTCTCCTCCACAACCTCCATCTCCTCTCACTTCTTAGCCTCCTAAGTGTTGTCCTTCTTCACAATCTGCATCTCCTTCTACTTCTCCTCTGCCTCCTCCACCTTCTCCTCCTCCTTCACCTCCTCTCCCGGACATCACCCAGAGCAGTGATCTAGTTGCGTTCAAGAGGTTATCAAAGCCGTTGTTTGCAATCACAATCATAATCATATTAGACTGCGATATTCATGAGATTGTGCCTCCGTCTCCTCCCTCAAACTAACTGTTTCTGATTATTGTTTCTCCCGTTCTCCCTCCCTTGATTTTCTCCTGCTCTTTCTCCCCCTTGTGTGTCCGCATTTGTTTTTGTTTTTCTCCTCCGCTTGCCGGGATTTAATCAATTCCATCTACAGGGGCGTCGAGTTTTGTGGTGACGCTAAGCTAGCTAATTTAAATGTGAGGCATTTAAAATGTCAATTACAAGCTAATTAAATTAATGGCACAACGTGATTCAGCCAATTGGCTGCTTTGGCCCAGAGCGACTTGCACGCGCTGGTGGCCCGGGAGACAAGAAGGTTAAGAGCTTTAATCCAACCCCTGCTTGACTCACATAAACAACACACTGACACACCCATGACCCAGTAGGAAATCAGTTTGAAAAGTGGAAATGGAGGAGGAGGAGGTGGTTGGGGGAGGGGGTGGGGGGGTGGAGGGAAGAGGAAGGGAGGAGCGTTGAGAAGAGGATAGAGGAGAAGGAAGGAGGAGAGGAGCGAGGAGAGAAGAATAGGGAATGGGAAGGAGAGGAGGAGAGAGGGGGACTGAAGGATCTCTCCTTGGGTCCCTCGGTCCAAGGATGCCATCTAAAGGGAAGGGAGGAAAGGAGATGAGATGGCGGTCAAGAAGAACGTAAGGAATGGACATGGGAGGAGCATGGAGGGGAGTGGTGTAAGAATAGAGGAGGGGAGGGAACAGATGAAGGAGGCGAGAGGTAGAATCGGGGGAGTGCAAGGAGAGGACGAGGACGAAAACAAGCATCACCGCTGCCCCCCTTCAGCGGGGGGGGGGGGGGGGGGGGGGGCGCTTGGAGCTGTCTTACGCTATAACAAAAGAAGAATTATTCAACTTCAATCTGAAGTGCACTTAATTTCTAGTATAGTGTCAGCTTGTCAGTCATTCTTCTGAAAAGGCTACATCAGCCTGTTATTGCATTCATGTGACATTAGCACATTTGTGTGAACACCACACATTCTCAGTTCCTCGCCTGGTTGCAGAGAGAGAGAGAGAAAAATAGGCCTTGCCATTTGCTGATATTTGCTTATGAAGAAAAGTACTTCTTTTTTTTGAAGTTCGAGGAATAAATACTTGTTATAATATGACATTATTGAGGCATAAAATACTCACATCTTGTTCATAGATGTTTGCCATCCACACAAACGGGGAGGAGAGGAGAGTAGACATAACAGAGGGAGGAAAATAAAGTAAGAAACAGCTTGATGGACAGTGAGGAGGGAACCAGGAGAAATCAGATGTGAGGAGGAAGAGGATGAGATGAGGAAGAAAGATGGAGAAGATGGAGAAACATCCAGATGATGGAGAGAGAGAGGAGTGGTAAAGAGATAGAGAGAGAGAGAGAGAGAGAGAGAGAGAGAGAGAGAGAGAGAGAGAGAGAGAGAGAGAGAGAGAGAGAGAGAGAGAGAGAGAGAGAGAGAGAGAGAGAGAGAGGGAAGGAGAGGCAGAGAGAGAAGGAGAGAGAGAGAGAGAGAGAGAGAGAGAGAGAGAGAGAGAGAGAGAGAGAGAGAGAGAGAGAGAGAGAGAAGAGAGAGAGAGAGAGAGAGAGAGAGAGAGAGAGAGAGAGAGAGAGAGAGAGAGAGAGAGAAAGGGAGAGAACGAGATATCAGGATGTTAAAGGAGAGCGAGAAGGAGAGAGAGACGGATGAGGAGGAGGAAGGAGAGAGAGAGAGCAGGATAGAGAGAGTGATGAGGAGGAGGAAGCCAACATCTTTCTCCTCTCTCCGGATCACTCTGCAGCCAGTGATAAATGGAGTATCGACCGGGGGGAAGATGAGATTTCTTCCCGCCAACGTCTAACCAAACGGACTGCTCCTCCCTGAACCCCCTCACCCATGGGGGCTCAACCCGCGTGGTTTACCCTTACCCTTACATCAACACTGCTACAATCCCCCCTCCCCAGTCCCACCACCACAGACTTAAGATAACAGGGTTTGATCTAGCCTGGTTCTCAGTTCAACAGAGAGGATGTCCCCAGGACCCCCTGGTACACACACCTGGACTCCCAGTGCCGCATGGGAACCTCCCCTATTTCCTCACACATCAATACAGACACATCCCATGATGCATTAGAGATGTTTAATTCTAAGTGCTGGGTTAGACATGGTTACGGTTAGGTATCAGGTTGTTCCCCACTGGGTTTTGGTTTGAGTTTACCCAGCTCTGGATAAGGGTCAGGGGTTTGTAGTGGGCCTGTGAAGCCCTTTGAGACAGTAAGTGTGATGAAGAACTGCTCAAATACACTTACACTGACTGGACAACAATATTTGGGAAATATCTATTATGTAGTTTGTCTGAGTAAATAAAATAAATAAAAAAGATGATTTATTTCCAGGGTGTGGAGATCATTATCCGAAAACATTAGCCAACACGAAATTATGTGCAGTATGGATTACTTTCTGAGTGTAAGTGTGTGTGTGTGTGTGTGTGTGTGTGTGTGTGTGTGTGTGTGTGTGTGTGTGTGTGTGTGTGTGTGTGTGTGTGTGTGTGTGTGTGTGTGTGTGTGTGTGTGTGTGTGTGGCGTGTGCGTGTGTGTGTGTGTGTGTGTGTGTGTGTGTGTGTGTGTGTGTGTGTGTGTGTGTGTGTGTGTGTGGTGTGTGGTTGGTGTGAGTGTGTTGTATGTGTGGTTGGCTGAGGTGGTTGGGTGAGTGCGTGTGTATCTTGGTGCACAGCGATCAATATCAGCAGACCATCAACCGGAATAACATGGAAACTGAACCCTGTAAATCTCCCTCTCCTTCTCTCTGTTTCTATGCCTCCCTCTATCTTCTCCGCCCTCTCCTGGATTCCATCTTTCTCTCCCTCTCTCACTCTTTATATCGCTTATCTTTCTCTTTCTAGCGCCCCACTCTTCTCTTTCGCCCCTTCTCTATTCCCTTTTGTTTCTGTTGTCGCTTATCCCTCCCCTCCCCCCCCCCCCCCTCATTCTCCCCTCCTCCTTGCCCCTCCCCCCCTCCCCCCCCCCCCCTACAACTCCTCCATCACTAATAGCTACAGGCCATGGGGCAGTTTTTGTACAAATTAAAAGCATACGGTTGTCAGGCTAATTGATCTACAGTACAGTTAAAAGTACAGTACAAGCGCAAATTCACCCACATCCACACACACACACACACACACACACACACACACATACACACCCACATGGAATGGGAACATATTCCATGTGCAACACACGGAATGGGAATCAGCAGACTACATAAACCGGTCTACATAACAAATCCCTGCAATTCAGCAATTCACACACACACACACACACACACACACACACACACACACACACACACACACACACACACACACACACACACACACACACACACACACACACACACGCAACCCACACACATACACACACAAGCACAAACACATGCGCACATGCACATGATAGATACATACAGCCACCCACCCACTCGCACACACACACCCAAGCGCACGCAACCACACAGACATGCTTGATTCCTTAAATAGAATAAGTTAAAGATACAGAGAGAAGAGGAGCACGAGTGTCCCACCAGCAGATATATCTGGGTGGCCGTGGCGATGAGAGGGGGGGTAACGCTAATAACAGACTTCTTCAATCAAGCCCCAAGCGTCTGCTTCCTTATCGCGGTCCAACACGGAGATTCAACAGCCCCCCCCCCACTACAAAGGATATTTATTTATTTCATTATTCGTTTTTAATGATTTTATTCTCTGTGTCTTTGTTTGACGTTTTGAAATTAGTTTTTTATGTCCAGTGTGCGTGGGTCCAGCACAAGTCTGAGCATTTAGTTATTGCAGAGTTGG